>JAOWAN010048887.1:0-13947 GCA_028566635.1 Lobelia cardinalis
TTTTAGTCTTAGCAAGAATGTAATTTTGGCCATACAAGGCCCATCATTACAAGTAAATTTAGCCATACAAGGCCCATTATTACAAGTATTCATTAATTTAGTTTATCGTAAAAAAAATTGGGCCCAACAATATTCCGGCCCAAAACCAAAACCGGCCCAAACCGAACCGAAACCGAACGGTTCGGTTTGAATCGGTTTTACCAAATATTTTTACTGAAACCGAACCGAACCGAACCGAACCGTTTAAGTTAACCGGTTTGGTTCTCGGTTCTAGGTTGAAACTGCACCGAATCGAACCGTGCCCACCCCTATACACACACATTCATTTGAGAAGTCACTTCAGTTGCCAAGAAATATGCTGAAAATTTAGGCTCTGCTCACCTATCTCTCTCTCTCTCTCTCTCAAGGTGAGGAGATGTGTCTACATATGTCTTATCCCTTGGATTCCTTGGTGTTAATCAATCACTACTATCACACTTCTGCCTGGACCTTTAAAAAGTAAAGCATAATCGCTTACTAATAAGCATTAAAAAAAATTGATGCAGTGAACGTTTTGGGATGAATCCGGCTCACCGATGAATCAACCTTCTTTGAAGCCTATTGAAATTCTATGAAGAAAATAATAGGAACAAAGGCATCTAAGTACTGAAATTACTTAGGAAATAAGAGATAACTCTCAATTCTATTAATTCAAGTCCCCTTTTACATTCATACAGGACTCTTATTTATAGTAGAAAAGAAAAGAAAACACACCATGCACCTAGACACTCCATGAGTTCATGTATCACTTTATTTAGGAAAACTTAATAAGTTCACTGAATTTCCTTAAAACCCCTTGAGCTCCCTTGATTGCTTATGCTCCAGACGATTCATGTATTTGATTGCTAGTACATCTGCATGCATCATCCTCCCCGGGTTGAAGAAAATTCGCCCTCGAATTCATCGCATCATCATCTTCATTGTCCCCATGATATGGAATCAAATGTTTGATATTGAAAACATCAGACGTACGGATGTGGCTAGGAAGTTTCAAACGGTACGCATTAGGATTGATCTTTTCAATTATTTCTAAGGGACCAATCTTCCGAGCAGAGAGCTTGTTATACTCGCTCGCTGGGAATCTATCTTTCGTAAGAACAGCCCATACATAGTCTCCAACTGCAAACTCCACAAATCGACGCTTGGCATCAGCTGCTTGCTTGTACTTGATAGTTGCTTCAAGCAAATTTTGTTGTGCAGTGTTATGAATGTCTCGAATTCTTGAGATGAAATCTTCAGCCTTCCCATGTACACGCTTCAAATCTGGAGCTGGGATCAGGTCTATGGGAGCGCGTGGTTCATAGCCATAGTTGATAAAAAATGGACTAAATCCTGAGCTACGACTAGCAGAGTGATTATAGGCAAACTCGGCTTGGAACAATTTCTGATCCCATGACTTCAAGTGATCACCGACTAGGCTGCGAAGTAGATTCCCTACTGAACGATTTACAACCTCAGTTTGCCCATCAGTTTGGGGATGATAAGCGCTACTGAAATTGAGAGAAGTGTTCGTCAGTCGCCACAAACTTCGCCAAAAGTGACTGAGAAAGCGTGTGTCCCTATCAGAAACAATTGTAAGGGGTAGGCCATGTAAGCGATAAACCTCCTTGAAATACAGCTGGGCCACATTACTGGCATCAGAGGTTTTCTTGCAAGCAATAAAATGACTCATTTTTGAAAACCTGTCAACAACAACAAAAATTGAGTCCATTCCCCGTTGTGTTTTCGGGAGACCCAATATGAAGTCCATGCTAACATCTGCCCAAGGTTGATTGGGTTCGGGGAGCGGCATGTATAATCCAGCATTAGTAGCAGTCCCTTTGGAGACTTGACAAATTCTACAGCCGTCCACGAATTTGGAGACTTCGCGTTCAATAGAAGGCCAAAAGTAATAATTTGTTATCAGCTGCAACGTCTTGTCTCTTCCGACATGTCCTTCATTGTGGAGCTCCCTAATGATTCTAGCACGAAGACTACATTCTGGAATACAAAGTTGGTTTCCTTTAAACAAAAACCCATCATGAATAAGATATTCAGACTTCTTACCGCCTTGAACATCGCTAAGAATTCTTGAGAAATAAGGATCAGTCTTCAACAAATCTTGAAAGGTTGCAAATTCGAGAACCTTGTTCCGCATTACGGACAGAAGACACGAATGACGGCTAAGAGCGCCAGCCACTTTATTCAAAACACCAGATTTGTGTTTGAGAACAAAGGTAAAGCGCTGTAAAAATGCTGCCCACTTCACATGTCGTTCAGAAAGTTTGTCCTGATTATGGAGGTGTTTCAATGATTCGTGGTCAGAGTACAGAATGAATTCCTTATAAGAAAGGTATGATTTCCATTGCTTCAATGCTTGAACCACCGCGTAAAAATAGGTGCTGTAATTGAGCCTTGCGCCACTCAACTTCTCACTAAAAAGGCAATTGGTCTCCCATTCTGACCAAGAACAGCCCCTATACCAATTCTAGAAGCATCACATTACAACTCGAAAGCTTGTGAGAAATCTGGTAATGCCAAAACAGGATCTGAAATCAACTTTTGTTTAATTATTTCGAAGGCCTTAGTCGCACTCTTAGTCCGCTAAAATTTCCAGCCTTCACGCACTCTATTATTGGAGCCATAATGGTGCTAAAATTGGGGATGAACCTCCGATAAAATGATACTAAACCATGAAAACTGCGTGTCTCGTGAATGTTCTTGGGTAATGGCCGTGTCAAATCACTTCTACCTTGGATTCATCGACATCTATCCCATACTTCGAAACAACATACCCAAGGAATAATACCCGATCCCTCATGAAAGCACATTTGTTGATTGCTGCATAGAATTTCTCCTTTCGCAGCAGTGAAAGAACTTTTCTTAGATGTTCCTGATGCAATTCGAGGTTGACACTATATACAAGAATATCATCAAAATAAACCACTACACACTTACCAATAAGAGGATGAAAGAGCTCATTCATAATGCGCATGAAAGTGCGGGGAGCATTTGATAGGCCAAAAAGCATGACCGTCCATTCGTAGAGACCTTCACGTGTTTTAAAATCTGTCTTCCACTCATCTCCTTCGCGAATTCAGATTTGATGGTACCCAGATTTAAGGTCCAATTTGCTGAAAATTGTTGCCCCACTTAACTGATTCAATAAGTCATCCAATCGCGAAATGGGGAAGCTATAGCGCACAATTATCCTATTTATTGCTCTACTGTCAACACACATGCACAAGGTTCCGTCTTTCTTTGGTGTGAGCAATGCCGGTACACCACATGGACTAAGACTCTCCCTCACGTGCTCTTTCTTCAGCAATTCTTTTACTTGTCGGCGCAACTCCTCGTGCTCCTTTGGGCTCATGCGATAGTGCGGGCGATTGGGTAACTTGGAACCAGGAACGAGGTCAATTTGGTGCTGAATTCCCCTCAACGGAGGTAGTTCCGGAGGCAGGTCCGCAGGAAATACGTCTTGAAATTCCTCAATTATCGTTTAGCTTCATTTGGAACCAATTCGCCTCTACTACTCTCAACACCAAAAATAATATATACCATCTGAGACTTCTTTATCTCCTTCTCGAACTGTTTTATTGCCAAAAGACTTGAACCCTGCTCTGCTTGAGGCTTGTTACGTGGCTCTCCACTTGGGAGGAGACGTATTTTGGTGTTGTTAAACATGAAGCTGTATGTATTTGCCTTTCCATCATGAAAAACACCTCTATCAAACTGCCAAGGCCGCCCCAACAAAAGATGACATGCGTCCATCTTGACTACATCACACCAAACCTGATCCTTGGATTTCATCCCAATAGAAAATGATATTAGACATTGTTTGGTCACTGCCACTTCACATCCTTTGTCAAGCCAAGAGAGTTTATAAGGATGGGGGTGTTTTACCGTTGCTAGAGATAATTTATCAACTACCTCATCTGCTATTACATTCTCGCAGCTATTGGAATCGATCGCAAACTTACATACCTTCCCGCCAATGGTGCATGTTGATTGAAAAATATTATGATGAAGCTACCCTGCTGTATCTGATTCACGAGGGGCAAGACATACCCTTCTCACGACTAGAAGTGGACCGCTGTCACCGGTCACTACTTCTTCTTCTGTATCATAAGAAGGCTTTTCCTCCAATCCTTCATCGACTACCTCGTTGTCAGCTTCCACAAGGAGGTTCTTTCCTGACCTTTCGCCTTTTCGACATTCCGATACTTTATGTCCATGCTCTTCACATTTAAAACAACGAACCCCGCTAGAACCAACACCAAAGCTATTATTCTGGGCTGCAGGTGGAGGTTTTGCTGTAGTACTGTCTTGGGAATTAAATTTAGATGAATTTGCAGATGCACGCCGACCACCCCCGCCGTTTGGCCACAATGAACCTCCTGATTTTCGAGCAAACTGCTTCTCTAAATATTCTGCTCTTCGCTGTGCCTCAGGCACAGAAAACAAATCCAGCAAATTAAGGATTTCTCGAATTTGAGGACGCAACCCACAAATTTATCGTGCAACCTTTTGCTCATTAGATTCAGAAAGATCATTGTAAATATCTAACTTGTAAAATTCTGTGGTATAGTCACTTACAGACCTGCTGCCTTGCTTTAAATTTTGGAATTGTTGGTACAACGCGCTTGCATAATTGTGTGGTAGGAAAGTTGCGCGCATGTGTTTTTTTAACTTCTCCCAAGATGTTATTCTCTCCTTGCCCTGCCTTATGCGAGTACTCTTGACATGCTGCCACCATGCAGCTGCTCTCCCACGAAACTTAGTGGTGACAAAAGCAACCTTCTTGATCTCCGGAACTTCCTTGAAGTCAAGAATTTCCTCTGTCGCAGCAACCCATTCAAGCAATTCTTCCGCTTACAATGTGCCCGGGAACTCAGGAATATCCATCCTAATCCCGGTCTCCCATCTGTGCGTTCCAAAGTATTCGTGTTGCTCTCTTCTTAACGGGCCTTGCCCCTGAAATCTGGTCCCTGCATATGGATTTTCGAAATCTCCTTCTTCTGTACCAATAATATTACCCGATACAGATGATGGAGGCGATGGAGTGCCGCGCTGTTGCTGAGATCGTGGCTCGGCATTCTCACGCATAAGAGCCTCCACCTGTCGAGTCAATCGGGCTATTTCATCACGCTCATAGGCATCATTGAGATTTGCATCACGGCCTCGACCACCACGTCCCCGGTTACGTGCCATAGGATGCGAACGCAGGCTACTGATACCAACTGATGCAGTGAACATTTTGGGATGAATTCGGCTCACCGATGAATCAACCTTCTTTGAAGCCTATTGAAATTCTATGAAGAAAATAATAGAAACAAAGGCATCTAAGTACTGAAATTACTTAGGAAATAAGAGAGAACTCTCAATTCTATTAATTCAAGTGCCCCCTTTCACATTCATACAGGACTCTTATTTATAGTAGAAAAGAAAAGAAAACACACCATGCACCTAGACACTCCATGAGTTCATGGATCACTTTATTTAGGAAAACTTATTAAGTGCACCGAATTTCCTTAAAACCCCTTGAGCTCCCTTGATTGCTTATGTTCCAGACGATTCATGTATTTGATTGCTAGAACATCTGCATCACATTGCTTAGGAGATAGCCATATAAACAAAAATTGATCCAACTGTTTGTCTAGTGTTGCTCAAAGCACTTTGTGAGATCCAAGCTTTCTTATCGAAAACCAATGAGACTTGAGGTTTCTTGTATGACTATCAACAATTATTCTGACCTTACCACAAATCTATTGAACATTTAGTAGTTTATGTAATAATGAAGCTTGCAGACACTAGGTTTAGGGTCGCTCCTACGTTTGGAACAAAAGTTACACTAGGTCGCTCCTACACTTGGGACTAGATATCATGCATGTAGGCATACACATGCAAATGAGAGCGTACAAAATTACATATATCTCACATCAACCCAGTAATAAAGCAACAACGTAGGAATCACACTATTCCTCTAGTAGTAAGAAGAGTAAATATAGCAAATAATATATACCCTTAAAGTTCAAGCTATCATTCATACATACTATAAATCCATCAACCAAATCCTAGAAATTTGGGAAACAAAATAAGGAACTCCACATTGAAGACTGGTGTCATTTGAATCAAAAAAGTAACGGGCCAAAAACGAAAGTTACCTCGACAGTTTGTGCAGGAAGAGGGTCCTCACCACTGCACCTAGTTCCAACAACTGCATCTAGTTCTAACAAACTGGATTCGTTGAGAAGTGATGTGAGATTTTGACTAGGGTTAGAAAATACGTAGAGAACAGGATCACACAAGTAATATAATGATAAGAAAAGTCGAACCCACAGAGATAGTCGAATCAACGCTCAATAAGTACCGAATAATAAATCTCAATTTTAATCTAAGCATACAAAATTAATGATGATTTAATAAAACTAATTAACAATAAAATTGTTAAACGAATCTAGTGTCACAGGGCGGCTACTCGTAGGCTTGCGCGTTGTGAAGCCCCACAACAAGGCAACGCCCGACAAGCGTTAGGCAATAACTAGCAACATATGCTTAAAAGGGTAAAATAGTCATTATGCAATATTATGAATTGAGATTATAACTCACAACTGTGTTGTATGCTTTCACTACAAAGGACTCGATCTTCGTTATAATCTTGATTCGTAAATATTGCATAATGATCATTTTACCCTTTTAAGCAGACAACACAGTTTCGCTAAAGATTACGATGGGTTGACTATATCGCTAAACTGACAACATGTATCGCTAAATAGATTATTTGCTATATTTGTACTCTTCTTACTACTAGAGGAATAGTGTGATTCTTAGGTTGTTGCTTTATTACTGGGTTGATGTGAGATATATGTAGTTTTGTACGCTCTCATTTGCATGTGTATGCCTATATGCATGATATCTAGTCCTAAATGTAGGAGCGATCTAGTGTAACTTTTGTTCCAAACGTAGGAGCGACCCTAAACCTAGTGTCTGCAAGCTTCATTATTACATAAACTACTAAATGTTCAATAGATTTGTGGTAAGGTCAGAATAATTGTTGATAGTCATACAAGAAACCTCAAGTATCATTGATTTTCGGTAAGAAAGCTTGGATCTCACAAAAGGCTTTGAGCAACACCAGACAAACAGTTGGATCAAGTTTTGTGTATATCGCTATCTCCTAAGCAATGGCAGCAAAAAGGTAATTCATGATCAATTGTAGTGCAACACTATGTCTAACAACTAAAAATATGAGAAGTGTAATACCCTTTAGCAGCCGCTAATGGGAAATCCCCTTCAGCAACCTCCAACAAAATGCAATGGAAGAGAGACACCGTTATTTTACACAGCAAGACAACACAGTTTTGCTAAACAGACAACACATTTTCACTAAAGATATGATGTCATCGAGGTGCACCACCACGAAATCGTCAAGGTAATCCCTTAGAACTTGGTTCATGAGAGTAGCGAAAGTAGCCGATGCGTTGGTCAACCCAAAGGGCATCACCCGGAACTCAAGAGCTCCATATCTTGTTACGCATGTCGTCTTAAGCTCATCACTCACAGCTCTCCGCACTTGTCAGAGCGTAAGTCCAACTTCAAGAAGGCTCGTCCCCGACTCAGTTGATCGAAATAGTCTGCTGGTAGAGGAATTGGATAATTCTTCCTGATCGTCACCTGATTCAACGCACTATAGTCCACGAACATCCTGAGCGAGCAATCAGCTTTCTTCTAAAATAGAACAGGTACCCCAAACAGGCTCTTTGCTGGCGAGATCAAGCCCGCTTCCAACCGTTCAGACAACTGTTTTCTGCTAGCTCCGGTTGGGACGAGTCGACGACTTAGTGCATGTTATGAGCTCAATCTCGTGGTCCACTGATCTCCACAGAGGAAGTTTCTTTGGTAACTCATCAAGCATAACATCCTCAAACTCCAGTAGCACCTCTCTTATAGGTGTTGATAACGGACCCGATATTGCTTCAATTTCCTCCCATTTCAAAACGGCAACGAAGGTCGGTTCATGTCTTCGAAGCCCCTTTCTAAATTGGAAGGCATTGAGAAACTTTCCGTTGGTGCTTTGAGTAACCACTGGGATCATACACGGCTTATTTCCCAATAACATCTGGGAGTTGGTGGCCGGCACTACACTGGCTTTCGTCTTCCGAAGAAACTCGAGGCTAAGTATCACCTTAAAATCGTCCATCTCAACAACCGAGAAACTGGTTTTTCCCTCGTAGGGTCATGCTTTGATCTGAACGCCCTTCGCAGTTCAGGCGACGAGCTGAGCCGGTGAGTTGATGGCCTTGACGCGCTCAAATCCTTTATCCAAGACTAGACCCAAATGCGGTACTTCGATGCTCGCCAAGTAGTTATAGGTCGTTCCTGTGTCAATCATGGTCCGAATGAGCTTCCCATTCAACTTTATCTCCATATACATCAGTCCCTTCGCATACCTACTATCGTCGGCTGGCTTAACAACAGTTGATGCAGTCGCAATAGCTGGAATCGGATAATCTACCATAGGAGCTTTGCCTTTATCTACTGGCCTGAGTTTGAGGCTAAAAACATTGCAGTAATGGGAGATGGCTCCTAAGATGTCTTCGTCGTCTTCTGCGTCGACATGCTCGGACGAACGGGAGGTGCCCTCTGATAGGCTGATCGTTCCTAACTTTTCGGAAATAGCATTGAGTTTCCGTTTTTCGGGGCAATCTTGAACTTGATGGGGTCCTTGACACCAAAAGCACGGACCGCTCTTTCCTCCGTTACTACGACTTCTGTTATTTGAGCCGCTAGAGCTCTGTCCTGATTGTGCCGAACTAATCCCGCCTCCATTTCGAGGTTGGAAACCCTGACTACCCGAACGAATACCTAGCTTCGAATTGATCGATCCCCCAGTCCTTGCGGGAGCATCCTTTGTGGCGTCTGTTTTAGGAGGTTCTGCAAAATCAGTCAAGCATTCGGCGGCAGTGATGGCTGCAGCCAACATCCGGACTTGTCTCATGTTCAGTTCGGTCCTCGCTCACTGCTTCAAACCTTTTAAGAAGAAGAACAACTTGTCCTCTTCGGCCATGCCCGTAATGTCCAACATCAAGGCTGCGAACTGTTTCACGTAGTCCCGAATGGAGCCAGTCTCGCGGAGGTTCCTCAACGCCTTTCTTACGTTGTAAGCAGTGTTTTTGGGGTAGATTGTTCATGTCACTCCAAGAGGTGATTTGGTCTGGGCCCTCCGTGGCCTCTTGATGCTTGCTTCTCCACCATTGCTTAGCATCATCGGCAAGATACATCACCGTTGTATTCACTTTCTCATCGTCGTCCTCCACCCTCAATATGCGGAAGTATTGTTCCGTATCAAACAGGAAGTTCTCGACTTCCTTTGCGCTCCTAGCGCGCCCCCAAATGGTCTTGGTTCGGAAATCTTAGCCTTCTTCGCTCTCCCTCCCCCACCATCTGGGTTATTGGCCATCGCCCGAGACATCAGTGTCACGCGGCCTGCAAAGTCCTTTATTTTGCCTCGCAAGGCTTTCATGCTCCCAGCATGCCAGATCTCACTTGTCCTGAGATCGTTTTCAAGTACCTCATCTTATCAAGGAGCGTGGGGATCCTTCCCACATTTGCCTTCAGCCCCGAAATTTCATCGAGGAGCTCGGGGATTACCCCAACGTTGGTTTGCAACGCCGCGATTTCACTTTCCAACAATTCAAATCTCTCTTTGTTTGTACCCATCCTTCCCACAATCTCGTTTACGTCACTTGCGAAAGCAAAAGAGTTTTTTAGGCTCTGATACCAACTGTCACATGGCGGCTACACATGGCGGCTACTCGTAGGCACGAGAGGCTCCCACCATGTGCGTCGCGAAGCCCCATAACAAGGCAATGCCCGATAAGCGTCAAACAATAACTAGCAACAAATGCTTTAAGGGTAAAATGGTCATTATGCAATATTTATGAATCAAGATTATAACGAAGACAACAACGCATGCTATATTAGCAATCTCAATTACAAAAGCTATTACACGCTTCCTGGTATGAGGAGAAGCCTACCCCCATATAATAACATAATATGACGTTTCTACTTTAGTAGTAGTGAACATTACATTGTGCAGTTTCATCCTAAAAAATGAAAAGAGGCTAAAAATTGAAAACTAAAGGCATAGCGCCAAAGATTATATTTACAAGCAACATTAATAAAGATGTCCCAAAATGAAGCTTCAAACTCCAAATGGCTCGGAGCCTAAAGTTAGGTTGCAGCGTGCTGCTGCTGTGTCAGGCTGCAGCACGTCGCGTCTATTGGAACCAAAAGGCATAACGTGGCCGTTTGTGAGGAAATGTGCACGCCAGCTAGCGGGCATGGCAACGCTAAGGTGCATATGCATATCAGCATGTCACGGGTGACGGTCAGCCGTTGGGCACCCCATGACACTAGTTTCATAGGGCGTCTATTCGTAGGCACGAGAGGCTCCCACCATATGTGTCGCGAAGCACTACAAGGCAATGCCTGACAAGCATTAAGCAACAACTAGCAACAAATCCTTAAAAATGGCATAATGGTCATTATGCAATATTTATGAATCAAGATTATAATGAAGACAACAACGCATGCTATATCATTTTACGAGCTTAAATACAAGCAATCTCAATTACAAAAAGCTATTATCGGGTTCTTGGTATGAGGAGACGTCTACCCCCTATATAATAGCATAATATAACATTTCTACTCTAGTAGTAGTGAACATTACATTGTGCAGTTTTATCCTAAAAACTGAAAAAAGCTAAAACTGAAAACTAAAGGCATAGCGCCAAAGATTACATATTTACAAGCAACATTAATAAAGACGTCACAAAATGAAGCTTCAAACTTCAAATGGCTCGGAGCCTAAAGTAATGCTGCACGTCGTTAGGTTGCACCGTGCTGCTGCATCACATCTGTTGGAACCAAAAGGCATGGCGTGGCCGTTTGTGAGGAAACGTGCACGCCACCTGCTAGCCGGCATGGCCATGCTAAAGTGCATGTGCATGCCGGCATGTCACGTATTACGGTCGGCCGTTGGGCACCCCGTGACACTAGGGTCGTCAATCCCAAATTCTACTAACAATATTTAAACTAATAAAGCAAATAATTTAATGGACGGATAGTGATCGCTCATCAAGAATTAAGGTCGCCAATCTCAATTCAAGAGCACACAATTCAAGCTAATCTTGAATTGTCAAATCAAACTTATCCCTAAATTAATAAATCAATTAAATTGGTGGATAGCGATTACGTGCCAAGAATTAAGGTCGTCAATCTTAATTCATGAACACACATATCAAATAAAACAAGCATTGCCCGCTAACTTGAAAATTGTCAAATCAAGATAAAATCCCTACGCTACGGAGAATTGAGAGAAAATAAGAATAAAAGAAATCGGAAAATAGAATAAATTTCAGAATAGGGGCAATGAAGGACCCTTAAAACGTATGACTTAGGCCTCTATTTATAAGACAAAACTAGATCTAATCCTAATTCTAAAAGAAAAATAAAAATAAAAAATACAATAGAATTGGTAATTAGTTATTGTGGAAATATTTGTTAGAGAGAAATTCCTTTTTGCTTGAGGAATAAGATATTTACAGATCTGATATGCCTTGCCGGATCTGAATTGGAGAATTAATTGACACAATTATGCTAATTTTATTCATGGTACGTTCGCTGGAAATTCCATGAGAAGTTGGTACATTATTTTTGCCACGTGTCGCCGTAATATTTGCTGAAGGAATGGCAATGATTGAGCTGCAAGTAGTAGTCCTCCGCCACCAAAATTTTGGCTGTTTTTGACATTCTGGCCCTTCGGTGCGTTAACTTTCTAACGATCGTTAGTCCTTTTCATAAGTTCTTTATAGATTGCTCAGATAACTAAAGGACGTTCACGACTTTTGTTACAAATAATATATGGATTATGAATGTATGATTTGTAGCTCAAATTATTGCATAAATAATCACTTTAAACTCCAAGCCCTTGAGATTGCCTAAAATCATAAAATCACATAAAATCAATGCATTATCTCGAAATAAATATATAAAATTCACATTATAAAGGGCTAAAATAGTGTACTATTTTAGAGCTATCAAGAAGCTTCTGATCTCTTGCTTGCTATTTGAGCACCTTCTCTTTCTTCTGTGGACAGAGCAAAAATGGATAAGACCCTTGACCTCTTGATTAGTATTCCTTTCGTCTCATTATGAGAGTCAAATTTTCTACATGTTCACGAACAATAATCGACAATTATTTGGAAGGAGGGAGTTTAGTGGTTTAGACACAAACCTGGTGAAGTTTAAGAGCAGGTATGACTTCACTTTCAACAGATTTAGCACCAGAAACTTCCGGTTTCGATTACTTAGATGAGAATTCATCCTACATTACCAGAAAACCAATGAGACTTGAGGTTTCTTGTATGACTATCAACAATTATTCTAACCTTATCACAACTCTATTGAACTCTTCTAGGTTGGTTGCAAGAGTTTACCTCAAGTCTCATTGGTTTTGTGGTAATCTATGATGAATTCTCATATAAGCAATCAAAATTGGAAGTTTCTGTTGTTAAATATGTTGAAAATGAAGAAATTCCTGCGTTTAAACTTCACAAGGTTTGTGTCTAAACCACTAAATTTATACTCACTCCTTCCAAATAAGTATCGGTTATTGTTCATGATCACGAAGAAAATTTGACTCTCATTATGAGACGAAGGGAATACTAATGAGGTCAAGGGTCTTATCCATTCTTGCTCTGTCCACAGAAGAAAGAGAGGAAGAGGGCACTGAAACAGCAAGCAAGAGAACAGAAGCTTCTCAACGAATTCAGTTTGTTGGAACTAGGTAAGGACCCTCTTCCTGCACAAACTATCGAGGTAACTTTCGTTTTTGGCCAGTTACTTTGTTGATGTATTTTCAAATAATATCAGTCTTCAATATGGAGTTCCTTATTTTGTTTCCCAAGTTTTTGGGATTTGATTGATGGATCTATAGTCTGTTTGAATGATAGCTTGAACTTCAATGGTATAGATTATTTGCTATATTTGTCATCTTCTTACTACTAGAGGAATAGTGTGAATCTTAGGTTGTTGCTGCTTTATTACTGGATTGATGTGGGATATATGTAATTTTGTACGCTCTCATTTGCATATGTATGCCTATATGCATGATCTCTAGTTCCAAATGTAGAAGGGACCTAGTGTAACTTCTATTCCAAATGTAGGAGCGACCTAGTGTCTGCAGACTTCATTATTGCAATTAAACTACTAAATGTTCAATAGAGTTGCGGTAAGGTCAGAATAATTGTTGATAGTCATATAAGAAACCTCAAGTCTCATTGGTTTTCTGGTAATGTAGGATAGATTCTCATCTAAGCAATCAAAATTGGAAGTTTCTGTTGCTAAATCTGTTGAAAATGAAGTTATTTCTGCCTTAAACTTCACCAGGTTTGACTATGGATATATGTTTTGCAGTTTTGCTTTTTCAATGTTGTCCTCGATGCTTTTCTTGATATTAGCATAGAGATGCATTACAAATGTGATGTTTTACGGTGGGACGACTCATTTGACTGTTCTGCGGAAGCATCGGAAAGAGGACTTCGTTTACCCAGTCCAAATAGGAGAGCCGTGTCACCTTTGAAAAAGTATAAGATCAAAAGATGGAGAACCCTGGAGGTAGACACTTTGCGGATTGGCGTTCAGAAGTATGTGAATACCTTTTAAAACCCAACATCTATGTAGTTATAGGGATAAAGATTGGTACAACTAATTATAACGACATTTTCCCCTACTATTGGATTGAAAATTTCCACTTCTCATTTTTTCACGTGGTCACAAAACTAATTGTCACGCCCCGAATCCCGTGACATCACATTCTTCGGGGGTGACGTGGCAATACACAACAATAATGACAATAACAAG
>JAOWAN010048907.1:0-13939 GCA_028566635.1 Lobelia cardinalis
CTTTTGGACTATCGATGGTTCATCTTAGTCGACCCCAACTAGTTTGGGATAAAGGCTTAGTTGTTGTTGTTGTTGTAGATTAAACTTTTGTTGTTGGTTCTCAAATGTAATTAACAAATTAAATTTATCAGCTAATAATTAATTGTGAATGCTGATTACATTGTGGAAAAGTGCCTAGAGCTTGTGGCATTGTTATCAGTTATGACTGATGATCCTGGTAGAATACTTGAGAGTCCCTCTAATTCATAAAGGGGTTACTAGAGATACTTTCAAGTGACTTCTCCACAAAAATGACTCACTGGAAAGCTCACTGCCTAATGATGGTACAGCTACCTTTATGGCTCTTTCCCTACTTACTCTTTCCTTTTCTTTCAAGTGTTCAGAAAACGATAGAAAACTCTCGCACAATAAAAAAAAAAAAAGTGAACACTTAAAAAGAAAACCGAGAAAAAGTAAACACCTTAAAAGGAAACGGGTGAAATAATTTTCTTTAGGGTTGAAAACATCATCCAAACGAATAAACAAGCACAATTTTATCTTATAAATAATCTTGAAAGATTATTAGTGTCAGCCTACACACACAATGGTATCATTGTTGGGGTGATATTTCTTCTCCTTCATAAGTCAATAGATAGTGATGCAAATGAAAAAAAATCACAATCAAACTACGAAAGTTTGCATTCACATGAAAAAGCTAGAGGGAATAATAGACATACGTAAGTAAAGATCATGGTACATTGACAATCTACAGATTGACGACGACTCGAAGAGGTCCTCATGAAGTAGATTACGTTTATGTTAGAAAAATCACCCTCCTCTGGATCTAATGTGGAGTTTAAGTATCACCTATTGAGATAATAGCCTACCACTTTTTACACTTCCATGGCTGAATCTTCGTTAGTAGTACTATTGTTATTAACCCCTAGATACTTTCACTATGAGATGGAATACCTCCGGTGTCTTGATAATGAACTGGAGGACTTGGTCTCCCCGGGGATCATTGAAGTTGGGCTCTGGGAACTACCGGATGTTTCAGAGTTCTTATTCTCCCCGTGTCCATGCCCTTTACCCACGATCCATAACTTATCAAAAATCCTCCTTGATCGAGATGGCAACAACTGCTGGGCACTTCCACTCTTCCTGCTACCATTCTTGATCAACTTGGTGCTTTTTTTCGAGAGATCTTCATCTTTCAACTTCATTTCAGTCAACTGTTTCCCAAGGGATTTCGGGTGCCCTGGCACAGTCATCTCCCACACTTCTTTATGGTCAATAGAGGAATGTAAAGTGTCTTGCGTGTTCACAAGTGTTTGGACCCCAGCAGCTGCCCTAACCTGCTCGAAGAAGAGGACTTGTACCACAACTCGAAGTGGGAGTAGCTCATTTTGTGCTGCATGCATAGACGCTTCAACGGACAATTTCTTGACATCTATTAGGGCACATAGCTTCTTCCTTTCACCTTTTGTCAAGCTTGGGTGCTCCTGCACACAGTGATAATAATTGTCTTATCAACAACAGCAGTCTGCATGTTCAGGAAAGTAAAGGGGTGGAAAATAGACCAGTAACTAAGAATGAAAAGCAAACAGCTATGGTACTTTCATGCATTCCCCAAACCACTTAAATTCAAGTCTGGTCTCATAATGTGTGGCTAGAATCAACCTGAAAATGGGCAAGCATCAACAAACTGATTTAATTTTTTCTCCTGTTTTTGGTTCAGAGACAATGTCCCACCGACAGAAGTAACTACTGCAGTTTTCTATCTGATAGAAAAATATCTGATGATTAACTAACTGATTATTATGGGAATTAATTAACTGATTATTTATGGGACAGCAAAACCCAAATCCATCTTTGAGATCTTATAGTAATAATATTCTTAAACCATAAATTTATTTGTATAAAGATATGCTTAATTACCAAGGTTTTCATTTACTTTAACCATTTGCTCAACAAGGCCCCTCATGAATTGTTTTCTTCTTGATGGTCACTTCATGTTTTCAGTGTTGATCATTGAACTTCATATTCTCACAATTAAGAAGTCAATAGTATAATAATCAATATGGCTGCACATACGAAGTTCGGTGGTCACAATGAATTAAAGAATTCATGAACGACTTTGTTGATTAAATGATCAAAGTACAGAGTCCTATGGGTTGTTTAAAACAATCAGAGCCACAGGTAAAAGCTTCAAGCTAACCTAGTTCTTGCAATGAAAACCCATGTACTGAGAAAATACAAGTGGTCTGTGTAGGAAACCTTACCTTTAGATAGATGTCAATGGCCCCGTACAGTCCATCATGAATTGGTCTTGCTGACTCAGGAATTGACTGTGACAAGTCAATAAAACTGGAATGGGGGAGGTTTGGATCATGAGCAACTTTTGCAAGATACCCATCAATCAGTTTGCCAACATTCAACCAGGATCCATGCCCCAAAAGAAAAGCACCGGTGCTCTTCCCCTTCTTCTCAACATCCGAGTCCCAGCATTTTTCATTCATCACAAACTTATTTACGAGACATTGCACAAGTTCAAAATCATATATAGTCGATTGTGTAGACTGCGCCGGGATCAAGAGATCATTAACAGTAGCCTCATTCAACTTCAGACTGATTCCTTCAATCAAATCATTCCTTGATGAATCATCTGCTCCAACAAGAATGGCAACTTTTAATAGTTTGAGCAAGAAACTACAAGAACAAGCGACACCTTTGTCAGAAGGTAGTAAGCAGATTATCGTTTCTACCAGAGACTTATTCCTCTTGTTGTGAATTTCGGATACCAAAGCATCTACAGAATCTGGCAACCATCTGATGGCGTAAGTTTTCAGTGCTTCCCCAATCACATTGCCATTCATTCTTCCCTTTGATTTAATAGCAATAATAACTCGTTTGTAGAGTTCAATCTCCAGTTCACATATATCTTCAACCCACCAATCCTTTGGAACAGAGTCATTTTTCTCTGGAAATTTCATCCCAATCTCAGGTACTACATCCGCAACAGCTAATCTCCTGTTATACGTGTAAGACCAGTTGACACCTGATGGGTCCGTGGAGGTTTTAGATGCAATGGAATCAATGCATCTCCCAACAACCTTCAAATCTTCTGACCAGGGTAAAAGAGATCTGGTAGATTGGAGCACGATAATAGAATCTTTCCAACTACGAAATACGCTGGAATTGAGAAACACCTCAATTTTGAATATTAGGTTTCCGCGGTCCATTTCCTCAGTCATCTCAAGGTACTCAGCGGCACAACGGACAGCCGCGACATTATAGGGACTTATTGTTGCTGTAATTCCATAGCAGAACTTGGCACATATTTCAAAGGCTTTCGTTCCACCAGGGAAATCAAACAGATTAATTTCAGCTGAATTCTCCTCACTGGCTTTCAGTACTAATTTTTGCATGAGGTTGCTCTTAGACAATAGAGGAAACTGAAAGGTGGATCATAATAAACCATTATTAATTAAGCTAGCTAAGTAATCGAGCAAAAGATAAATTCGATAATTGCTTCTTTATCCATTTAAACGTTGAGCCACCCTCCAACATGGAAGTTGTATATGAATCACAACAACACTCTTTCTCAGGCAGTCCACAAATTGCAATCAATGATGAAACATAAACAGTTCATGTTAACAACAACATCCACAACATTTGCTCAATATGAAACTTTTACTATTACTATTTTACAACTATCTTTATCTTCGAGGAAAAGTTATGCAACGTAGTTTGAATGAATAATTAACAGGAAACAATAAGGTAGAGACATTGTCACCAGACAGCTACAGGAGGCAAAAAAAAAAAGGCATTAATAGCAATTTTTCTTTATTTCTTTCTTACTCTTCTTTAATTTATATTCTTCGCCGTGATCTTCTCTCATGAAGATGAACTATGAAGCTGGGTAGGGCTAGCTGCCAAGAAGAGTTTATGCTCATCAATTGTTACTTGACCCGAATATATTATGATCATGTAAGTCAATTAGGCCATTAAGATTATCTTTACTTTGTTCATTACTGGAGTGTAGTATAGGGGCTAGAGTTTTATCTCCACTCTCAACATCTTTATACTTTTTGAGTTCCAATAATTGCTCTCTTTCTTCCGTCACTGGTGACTGGACATACTTATACCTCTTTTATAAGCAACATACTAATATCGAGTACTGTACAACATAACACATGTATGCTCATCAAAGTTTTGCATTTGGACCACTGAACTTCAATATTAAAGTTGTTCCTAATGCAAATTGAATGCTGTTTCTCATCAGTTCTTCACACATTAAGTCTCAGCTGACAGAGAAACCCACATCCTGGAGGCAGCATTGTAGTTCCAAGCTTGAACAGTGAATAAAGAATAGATTATTATTCATGTGGAGAAAAATACAGTGTCTTCCAGTTTCACTCAAGTCATCAGACCTTTAAAGTCTGAGCAAACTGAAGAAATTCCCTTACAGATGGAATTTTATAAAGATTCACCATGCCATGCCATGCCATGCTCTGCCTGAACTTTATGCCAAGCCTGAAAATATCCCATATTCACAAGCCAACCCTGAGCAGGAAACATCCATTACTTGGATATCTCATAGAGATGTATCCTATAGGTGCGGGTAAATTTCTCCTTTGTCCAACTCCACAAGACTAGTTAAACCATTGGGAATTTCAAAATCCCCATACCACTGGTTAAACTTTGGTCGTGCACATGTGGGGGAGCCAGGATGTTTGGCCAACAGGAGCCTACTAGAAATTCTTGAAACAAGCAAAATTTCAATCTCCCCTATTTGCTAATTATAGAGGGATGACTCTGGAAATTTTGGTTAAGCTAGAGTTGTATTATCTCTTTCACTCATATACTTCTACTTCCTTTTCAGATTTTACTGTTCTAACTTCTAAGTCTTACAATTTTGAAAGTTCAACTTGTGGTCATAGACTACTCATAGTAATGTTTTTAAACCACTTAATTACTTTTTATGTTTGCTTATTGCATGTCTCTTAAAGGTTAATTGTTAAGTAAGGAATATGTATGTGAATGAGAGAGATCCAGACCAGGGGTTTTGTTAAGCCTTGAAATACTATGACAGTAAGAACGAAACAAATATCACATCCTGTGTTTACTCAAAGAGTCATTTTCAAAAATTAAGGGTCAAGAACTATCAAATGAAAATTTGGCAAAAATATTTGGTCCGTTCAAGGAGAGATATTTGACGTTACCAAAACTACATACAAATTACTATTTATGGTGAGAATGAGAGCAATTATGTTTCAATATTAATTTTATTGATCTTCAATCCCCGAAAAGGATTCTTTGAGTGGATCAGATAAGAGTATTAATCAAAGAACTAGCTTGAAATGTATAAGCCAATTTTTTACAGTTAACTTCGTTTATTAACCAGTGGGAGAACATGTATCGGGCATTATGCAAACCCTCTACTTGTTTGTTTGGTCTTAATCATCCGGTTTCTGGACACCTGATTGGGTCCTGCCTAATTCGGATTCAAGCTGGGTAGGACCACTAGAGAAAGTCTATACTGTTGCTGTCAAACTAATATCTTCCACATACGAACCATCTCAGACTTTGTTAGGTCGTACTTCTGCACTTCTGCCTTTTGGCCTTTCAGGTGTATCTTAGTATGCACACACATACACACACACACAAGGCGGAGTACATCTAAATTATACGTTGAGAAAAAATAAACGTTCTTTTTTACAGAATTGGGCATGAGGTACCAGCTCCATATCCGGCCATACATACATGGTCATTCACCTTTTCAGTTACGAGGCTATAGTAGGTTAGCTTCAAAAGAGAGTGATGACAAGGAGGACGTCAACGTGGCTAAACAGGGCGGCACTAAATCTCACCGACCATTATACTAGAGCTTCACCTTCGGGTTCCCAAGGAGGTCAGACCTCCAGAAACATTTTTCCAATGAAAGAAAGTTCTTTTTTACTGTAATGGGCATAAGCTACTAGCTCCATATCCAACCATACATACATGGTCATTCGTCTTCTCAGTTACAAGTCTATGGTATGTTAGCTTCAAAAGGGAGTGATGACAAGGAGGACATCAACGTTACGATACAAGGCAGTGATAAATCTCACCAACCATTTTAATATAGCTTCACCTTCGGGTTCCCAAGGCAGTCAGACCTCCAGAAAGATTTTTCCAAAGACTCCCACTGACAAGAATAATGAAGTGTTTATTCAACAAGGATAAAGCTACAAAACTTCAACTACTTCAGCCATTGGCTACCTAACTAGGCAGACTCCCACTGACAAGAATAATGAAGTGTTTATTCAACAAGGATAAAGCTACAAAACTTCAACTACTTCAGCCATTGGCTACCTAACTAGGCAGATAAACGCAGGAAGAGAGACACTGGTTGATCCATGGATGATGTTGGACCATAGCGTGATTAAATTTACCTGTTATGGTCATGTGTTACTTATCTTTCAGTTTTCTACAAGTTTAATCTTATTCTATAAGAAAACCTTGTCCTCACTCTCACTCTCGCTCTCCCCCTCCACCCCAAATTCGAACGAAAATTTCTCTCATCCTCCCAAGCCACTTGTTTGCCCTATCTTTGGTCAATAAGATACTTTACTATATGTGCTCATCTTTTAATTTATTGAACTTTTCTTGTTCTACCTAACTGATGTTAATCCTCGTTTTTTCTTTTTTCTGTACTTTCTTCTGTTCTTCAATTAGGTTATGATGATTTGTTATCGCAATTTTCTAAGCTCTGTCCCCATTTAATTATGAATTTCATGGATGTTGTCACTTTTTCTTCCCTCCTGCAGTCCTGCTCCTGCGGTGACTTCTTGTTAGCTAAAATGATTAAAATCAAATGTTAGAAGGCATAAGTTATAACAAGAAGTTTGAGATTTCACTACTCAATCAAAATCTGCATAAAATAAGTATGATAAGTTTCTGTCTGAAGGTAAAGGGGAATGGGTACCAGGTAACATAGGTTTAAAGCACACATAAATGGAATTGGGTATTAGGCATCAATATTTTTCAAATAATGAAGAAATTAACATAGATTACCTTGTGAAGGTAAAATTTCACTTCGCCAATATTCACAGTGACATCAGTTTCCAGCTCAGAAGACACATACCTGCATGAATAGATCTATTAAATCTGAAGTGAAAATGGGCTAATAGAATATTTAAGACTAGACACAATTGAACATTGTAGTTAAAATAAGAAAAACACTCCCACAGGTACTGTAGAAATTTTGTGGATTGGGTTGATGATGTTCGGATTAAAGTTATATGATGTACACAAGATTACTTGTTAACGGCTCATGTATAAAAAAGATACAAAGTATGACAGACACATTAAAGTAAAACCAGGAATTTGTAGTTCAGTAAATACTTTTAGTACTTAATAGTTAATTTGCATAAATTTCTTCCTTATAATCAGTGTATGGCTCCCTTAGTTTCCAAAAAAAAAATATCACTAGCAACAGCTTTCTCATTTCAGTGTTTCCTCAACCATGAAGTCTATGTTCTTTCTACAAATCACCAGATACCTCGACCTTGGTAAATCATCAAAAACTAAACCTAATGAAATCTCCCACCTAATGGTAATATCCCAAGCCACATCCTCGCAGCCTATTTAATTTGCCTACATGTCTCCTACTCTTCTGTACATCTTCATTGTGCCAAGCAAACACCCGAAATGTCATTAAAAATTTTGGAGGTTAGCGAAACTATAAATTTTCATTTTCTAGAAATAAAATTTCAACAGATCCACTCAAAGAAGCCATCGTGATTGAAATGGAACCCAAAATTCTCTTCATGCCAATTACCAGGCAAAAACCAGCTAATCCAAAACAGAGTGGACATTTAAAGATAGTAATCAGAAGTTCAAAAGTTGTTTCTCCCTAATAGAAGCATAGTGGATTGTAACATCTTATTGAACAAAGAGTTGTGGGCACATATATGAAGTGGCCTTCTCATTTCTGCAACGGAAACCTCCCACCAGTATTAGATACATGCCGGAATATATGCATGTGAAGTGTATGTATCAAACACAAACCTTCTTTGTATTTGTGCTTCCTTTGCTAGTAGCTACTAAAGCACTTTCTAGCTAATTGAAGCAAAGACATGCATCCAATGTTGCAAAAAACAATGTCAATAGATGGGGAAAAAAAAAAGATACATTGACAAATTGATATATGTGGATCATCCTAAAGTGAGAACACTAGGTGCGGAGACGAACTGAACTTGTCATTTAAAGAGTACAAAGAGATGTTGGGTTAAACCCTGGTCTCCACGTGCATCCTAGTTAACAAACTAAAGTACAATACGTAACTCACCCTATAAACTTTAGCATAAGCAGACAGCACAAATATCTTTCATTTGTTTCTTCACATCATGGGTTTGAAGCAGACACAATATGAGATTAAATTAACTGCATAAAATAACTTGGAGCATCGTGCATCAGACAACCTCCTTATTGCTCATCTCTGAACACTCACGAACATTTGGCCTACCACTGCAAGGCGCCTTTCGCCGTACATGGTGTATGATGGCATCATTATTGGTTATTGGCATCCCTCTACTCTATATACAAAGAGGGTTGAAATCCACGAACATTATTAGCTGTGTAAAAGACTTAGTTTAGCTCTTCCAGCAAGTGAGACCACGATGTACAGAGAACTTATGTAATCAATACCTAAGCAACCAACATTGCTCACCTACCCATAGCCCAGTGGTTGAGCTAGGGCCTCTAGTGAACTAAAAACAACATGTCATGACTCATGGGCTTGATTCCATGCAAGTACTCGGTAAACCTTGGGGTGGTATACAAGTGTAGGACCACTCAAAACACTCAATATGCTAAAACACGGCAATGTAAGTTAACTTGCAGTTAAATAGCATGAAAAGATCGGGACCACCTGGAAAATATCTCAGCTACACAATGCAGACGCATACATATTTCCTAAGAGATTCCTCAGATGATGATGATAGAACAATCATAGAAATATCATAAACCCGAGGTTTTCTGCACTAATGATCCATAAAAAACCTATATCTGTACAAGTACTCTGTACTCCTACATTTAAGGGTAGGTAGTAGATATAGAATTAATCATAAGGAAAATACCTCAAAATTCTGTATTAAAAAAAGAAAAATCACCTTGAAACCTAGATAAGCTCTCTAAGATTGGACCACTAAAAGAATACAGTCAAAATCAGGACAGCAAAACAATTGGACCACCCCCAGGGTTGTCTCATTGGACCAAACCCCAAATACGTCCAAAGAAGATAAGTACAAACATAAAAGAAATTACAAATAGCAATTAGATGTACAATACATCTGCAGGTAAGTGTTTCACACAACCAAATCCACAGATTATGAGTAAACATTGTAGGACTACTTGCTTAATAAGCAAAAATAAATCAAGCCAAGAAAATTAATGAGAGATACTTCTGAAAATAATGCATGCATATGCAAAACTGGAAAAATAATAATGGCCAACAGAAGACACACTCAAAAGAGAAAAAAAAAATGAGAAACATGCAAGGAGCAAATAAGCTAAATAAGCTACCTGACAGAGTTGCCTTGAGCTACGAAAGCATCAGGCTTTGACCCCAACTTCATAAACTTCATTCTTTCCCCCAAAGGAAAATGCAGAATCCTCTTCACAAATACTCAAAACACAGCCAATTCTACCAAACAATTAATCAAATCCCACTATTCTACACCCATTCTCACACCAGTCCTTGATACAAACCAGTCTTTGATACAAGTGAGAAACCAAAAAAAAAAAAACTAATAAACCGACGCCAAAGCCAAGTCTACCAACAAATTAATCAAGACCCACTATGCCAAAACTGACATTTCTGAGCCTTCTCCCTCTCTCTCTCTCTCTCTCTCTCTCTCTCTCTCTCTCTCTCTCTCTCTCTCTCTCTCTCTCTCTCTCTCTCTCTCCTCCCACAGAAAATACAAATGAAGAGAATGATACAAAACAGAGAAGATATAGCTAAAAGAAAATTATGATGGGAAAAATATGAACCTGCTTCCACCTCACCAGCACATTTACCTTGAGGTTTGAGTAGTCCTTTGACTATTGAACCCAACCCAATTGAGTATTTACTCCCACATTGATGATGCACACCAAAACCCACACCAACCCAAGACTTTGTTCTTAAATACCAGCCGCCTTTGCCATAAATCCTTCCTTCACTGATCCCCTCTCAAAATCTCTTCTTTCGTTGGTCCCAATCTCGAGATGCCTTTAATTTTCCCTCTCTTTCTTTCTCTAGTATAGAACGCAGTGCAACAATCCTGCTCTCCCTCTCTTTCTTCCCTTCTCTCCCTCTCTCTCTCTCTCTGAATGTACATGTGTGAGGAATGATGAAAGACTGAGAATTCTGACCATCAAGTTGACACTGTATTATCTGTAAAAGGTCTGAGTTTTTGCAGAAAAAGTAGAAGAGAGAGTTGCAAGTATTGTGGGTGTGCAGTACTACTCCCTCCGTTTCAAATTAGTTGACCTCTTGGAAAGTAAAAAGTTTTTCAAAATAGTTGATGTCTTTCACATTTTTTCTACATTTTTCCTAAATTACCCTTTTATCTCATTTATATCTCTTTAAATGAGAGAAGAATTTGAAAAGACATCATATGTAAAGTGAGAGAGTCCGGATGATCTTTTGTGTCTCATTTTCTTTTATTTCTTTTTAAATTTTAAAAATCATAGTAAATTTTAAATTAATAATTCTTTTATCTCATTTTAATTATTCTAAAAAAATATTTTTTTCATGTCCTCAACATGAATAATTAAAACGAAATAAAAATAAATAAAATATTAAATTATTTTTAAAAGTTATTTCCTGAAAAATGAGACATCAATAGAAAATCTGTTTTTCTTTTTAAACCCTAAGATCTCTCATTATACAAACATTAAGGTGTGCTTGGATGGATAGTTTTTTTATTTAGTTTTTGTAAAGATTAAAGTAAAAAATAAGAGAGACAGAAAGAAAACTTATGAGACCAATAAGAGAGAAAAATCAAAAAACAAAAAGCCTGAGTGAAAAATACCCAGGAGAACACAACCTAAATTTTGACCCAAAACTCCAAAATTTAATTTCTAAACAATTAATAGGATTAATGTCGTCTTTAAAAGTTATTTAATAAGAAATGAGTTATCATTTAAAGTTAAAAATATTCGAATATGAGAGGCAAGGATCTGGCATGGGATTAATTCGGAATCTCTAAATTTCAAATTTGCTAAATTCATTAAATTTAAACAAATACTCATTTTAAAAAATGTTATTTGTTGAAACTATTTTATTTATTTAAAATTTTATATTTATTGAGAAATAAACAAATTATATTTATAAATAATTTTAATAAATTGAATAGTTCAAAGTGCATCTAATAATTTAAAATGCAAAAAAAAAAAAGTTTCATAAAATTCAACAAGTCAAAATTAAGTTATTTCAAAATCAGTGTACATGACTAGTGAATTTTGATATCTATAAAAAATCATTTATAAAATATAAAATTTGATTTAGTGAGTATAAGATTGAACTTGCTTCTTTCAACTTTTAATATGATTATGACTACTAAATATAAAATAATACAATATTTTAAATTTTACTTTTGAAATTTTTTATGGTTGAATTTCCTAAAAATGATATTCGATGATGCAAATTTCATCGCATTAAAACTCCATGAAATGAAATAGTTGCATTTGTATGTGCAGGAGCCAATTAAATATCGTGGGTTTCAGGGGCGAAAGTTCGAACAGCCCAAATCGTTAATTAAACAAAATTGATGAGTTTGATTTGGTTTCGACTATCGACGCTTCATTTACGATTCGATAAATTTTCAAATATTACGGTTCGATTCGATTTGCGATTTTGAGAACTAAACCAATATCTAATGCATATGTAAATTTTTATATATACCTCTCATATATTTTTATATAATTATATATACCCCTTTTAATTAAAAGTTATTTATCTTGGGCTATTTTTTCTTTTTTAAATTATGTAATGAACTTATAAATTTTAAAATTTTTAAGTTGTATTGTGTTAAGTGTTATGTAAATATACATCAATATTAGACTTTTTAAAAATTTTTATTAAGAATCTAAGGCTATTATGTTAAACATATTTTTTTTTCTTGAAGCTCCAATCTTACAGACAGACTACAGTGTTCCATCACAGGCATTTCAAACTAGCCCCAAAATATTAGGTTCCTTTAAGATCCTACAGAAGGTTGGTCACTTTTCACAGTTAAAGAAAAGGGTGAGACAAGGAGAACCAGTAAGCTCAGACTTACCTGTCATGGATATCAAAGGACATTTATTAGCCGAACTCATTGCTATCCTGATCGACATCTGGCAAAAGGGCCTAGTGGCACCCATGTGATGACGATGCTAGTCTAGTAGAGTGGATCGACTCCAGATACGGCCACTTAGGAACAGCTGCACGAATTAACAGACCGATTTCCCTCCTTCAATCCTTGAGACAAAGATCGTTTGAAGGGGAAGGGATTGTAACAGACAGGGATCCAATTGCAAATTTTCAAACTTAAGATTACCGTTGGGAAATGAGGTAGTTAAATAAAAGCCAGACGACGTCGTAACACTGGTAGTCGTCCGTTAAAGCTTGGTTAGGAGGGAAACACTGTCATTTTGTCCTTTTATTGTTATTTTCGTTAATTTCTTTAATTTTTTTTTTCTTCTGCAATTTTCATTGTAAGCCTAATGTCCCTTACTCTGCATATATCTGAGCATGGTTAACGTGAGAGGATAGAAATGATATTGCCTCAATCTCTCTCTAATTCCCTCTCTCTATCCTTTCCAAGTAATCTGCATTACCCTTCTCTCCTTTTCCCCCTCTAATTCTCTAATTCTCTATTTCTGATTTACCACCGGTTTGTAGGTATTCATCTCGACTACACTACAACTATATACAAGCAGAAGATAGGTGAATACAACCGAAGATTTGGAGAAAGAAGAAAACACTTTGAGATTAAAGGAACGATTGGGGATTGGAGGAGTTGGTCTATCTTTCTTTGTTCCATGATCTTTTGAAGAGAAGAGGGAAAACCATATCTGGAGATGGAGGGTTGAAGATGACGATGAATGTTAAGATCGATTCGTAATTGGAAAGAAACCCTTTGCAAGTGAGTGAGCAACTAATTCGCAATTATTGAATGTTGAGATTGATTTGAAACCTGAAAGAAAAAGGGTTCGTCGGTATAATGAAAACTTGGTCTGATTTAGCTGTTTGATTGCTCTCTTTTCCACGTCGTATAGATGGTGATCAGAGAGAGATTCGGCGGCCTGGAAGAAGACGAAAGGATGTCCTGGGGAGAACAAAGATGAAGAGGGGTTGGTTTTTTTTTTTTTGCTCTTAACTTTTTTGTAAATTGTATTTTAGTACAAAATCTAGATTTATATTAAAAACAAAAATTATTTAAATAAATGTTTTATTTCTATATTAAATTAAACACAAAAAATTTATATATGTTCATATTTTATAAAAGATATGATTTATTTTTAGATTAAATAAAATAAAATATTTTTTCTTATAATTTATTATTGGGTTTAACTAATATCCCCACTAGTTGTAGGAGTTTAGCAATGTCCCCATTTTTACTTTTCCAAAATATCCTCACTTTTTAATTTTTAATGTTTATTTGGAGGGGTAAAAATGTCAAAATCGTGTATAGAAAATGTGCTTGTATTTAATGCATGTGAAAAAGTACATATACAATTATTGGAACATTGATTAGGATAATGATTGAGATAATAATTAATTATCAAGCACACTTTTCTATATACAGTTTTGACATTTTTATCCCTCCAAATAAATATTAAAAATTAAAAAGTGAGGATATTTTGGGAAAGTAAAAATTGGGACATTGCTAACCTCCTACAACTAGTGGGGATATTAGTTAAACTCTTTATTATTTATTACAAA
>JAOWAN010048954.1:0-13931 GCA_028566635.1 Lobelia cardinalis
TAAATTATGTACATAATATATATTATTTACATTTTATATCATATTATGTACATAATTTTATATATTTATGTGCATTTAGGCACACCTAGCACCGTGTGCCTAGGCACACGATATAATTTGCCATCGGGCATTAACAATAATAAATGGGTGATAAAGAATCTGTTTCCATGAAAATGTATGTGTGACCTAGATTTATTTCTTTAAAAAGTCGAGATATTATGGTTAAGTTGGATAACTTAAATTGAACCTAACTTTTGAAGTAAAACGGACCAAAAAAAAAAAAATGTAACTCTTCAACCAAGCATGGATGTAACAATTTTTATTTAGGAAGGGGCAATTTCCAACCCCAAATATATTTCTTCAACCCCGCCGTTAATGTGAACATCAACTTTGTGATAATTGGATCAACATATTTTAGTGTTGCATTCATTTCCTACAAGCACTTAATTTTTAAATTTATATACATACACTTCTTTTGATCAACTGGGATTTTAAAAAATTCATGAGATGAAAGATAGTTTAAGAATATAATATTTATATCAAAGAATGAATGGTGTTAGAAAAATTATCACAATAATTAATTTAAAATAATAAATATATGAGATTCGAAGCAAACAAATTAAGCTACATATGAATATTTTATGCAAGTGAATTAATACATAAAAATAAGTTTGGCAAGAAAGAAAATCTGGTTTGTGAGTCGCGGGGTTGCCGCTGTCCTAAAGTCGTTATTGTCTCCCTACGTGCGGGTGCCGACGATCAACAATCACTCCAAGATAAAACCCAAGCTCTCAGCAAGTCTTCTCTAGATGCACGTCCATAGGAAGACGATGAAACTTGTCCGATTAACGGTTGCCCAAAATCTCGTTAAAAAATATAATGATAGGAAAGAAAAACTATAGCTTTTGTGTGAATTTTGAGGGCTGATTACGTGTGTAAAAATGAGGAAGAAGGCAGCCCCTTTTATAGTATTTGTAGTCCAAGAGTTACACAAACTTGATCAAACACATTTACTCAAATTTAAAACAAATAAATAAGAATAAATAAAAAGTAAATAGAAATGAATAAGTAGGTTACAAAATTAAACAATTAACTTGAGGTTTAAATCTTTAAATTACAACAATTCCCCACAAGATTTAACACCTCAAAACAACAAATATGTAAAACTAGATATATATACACATGGGCAACCTTATACTGTGCAATGGGCACAGGAGTCTTCCGGACTTGAGTCTGTACTTAGTGTTGACAAATTCCATTTGAGGGAGCCATAATGGACTACGCCTTGAATTAGGTCCCTTTTACCAAACTTCTTTTGCCACACACACGATATTGGACAATGTTTATTGCGGGTAGCGCTGTTAAAGGTCATGCGCTCTGATCTTGATTCTCATGAGAGTCTCTAAGGGATAGCCCAATCCCCACGGTCGCGGCCTCACGACGACTCTCACTTAAGTGAGTCCTCCAAGGGTACGTGTCAACTCTACCTCGTGGAAGAGTGTCCGTCTCGGGTTCATTAAGGAAAACATCTCATCCGTAATATCACACTTAAGCACTGTCACCATAGGGATGGGGAGGAGACCACTCTCCTCTAAACAAAGTAGTGCTTATATTATGAGTCACGCTCATACGGGTTGTTCCTACCCATTGAACCTTCTTCATGGGATCTCCAATCACAAAAGTTGGGTTACTCCCGTTGGTGACTCCCTATGGGCTTAGCCCCATCCCCCTTGATGATTCATAAACATCCTTTTTTGGTAGATCTTTGGTTAAATTATCAGTCAAATTCTTCTCTGATCTCATAAAATTCAAAGATAATATTTGTATTTAAGATCACTTTCATAGATTTATATCTCACTTGTATGTGTCTTGTCATCTTCTTGTTTGTATGTGATTGTTTCAATAGATCAATTACAGCTTTACAATCACAGTGCACTGAGATAGCTGGTAAGGGTTTCTTCACAATCGGGAGATCTAACAAAAGATTTCTCAACCACTCGGCTTCGCTATAGGTAGTGTCTAAAGCTATCAATTCAGATTCCATTGTACTTCTAAATATGATGGTTTGCTTTTTAGAACCTCAAGATATAGCTCCTCCACCTTACATAAACACACAACCCGAAGTGGACTTCACATCTAAGCTATCGGTTATTCAATTTGCATCACTATAATCTTCTAATACATTTGGAAACCCTTTATAGGTTAGTGAATAATCTATAGTGCCTCGAAGATATCTCAAAACTCTTTTTAAAGCGATCCAATGCTCTTTGCTAGGATTTTGAGTATATCGACTAAGTCTCCCAACAGCATATGCAATATCAAGTCTTGTTCTATTTGTGAAATAGAGTAGAGATCCTATGATTTGAGAATATTTCAGCTGCGACACCGGTTCTCCCAAGATTTTTTTCAACTGTGCACTAGAATCATAAGGTGTAGAAATAGGGCTAGTGTCAAAATACTCATACTTTTTTAACATCTTCTCAATAGCATGAGATTGAGATAATTTAATCTCATTTACGGTTCTCTCCAATTTCATCCCTAGTATCACATTAGCTTCTCCTAAATCCTTCATATCAAAGTTTCTAGACAAATGATCCTTTACATCTTTGATAATCTCCAAGGTAGTCCTAAAAATTAATATGTCATCCACATATAAGTACATAAATACATGTTCTCTATTATCTTCTTTATAATACAAGCATTTATCATGCTCATTTATCCTAAATTCATATTCCAATATAACTCTATCAAATTTCTTATGTCATTATTTCGGAGCTTGCTTCAAACCATAAAGAGATTTTTATAACCTACATACCTTGTGTTCTTGTCCCTTGACTATAAGACCTTCGGGTTGCTCCATGTAAATCTCTTTCATTAAGTTTCCATTTAGAAAGGCAATTTTGACATCCATTTGGTGTATAAAAAGGTTATGGATTGAAGCCAAAGCTAGTAAGGTTCTAATAGTTGCGATTCTAGCCACAGGTGAGTATGTGTCAAAAAAGTCAATTCCTTCTTTTTGACCATATCCTTTAGCTACTAATCTAACCTTATACTTTTCGACACTCCCATCAAACTTTAACTTCTTTCTAAATATCAATCTACAACCAATTTCTTTGTTTCTAGGAGGCAAATCAGTTAACACCCAAGTATTATTTTGAATGATCGATTGATATTCATCATTAATAGCTTCTTTCCAAAAAGGAGCATCACTAGAGGACATAGCTTCATTGTAAGTAGTAGGTTCTCCTTAAGCTAAAAAGGTAGAGAATTCTTCTTCAAAATTCTTTTCTATCCTAGCTCTTTTACTCCTTTAAGTTCAACAGGTTACTCAAGATTTTTCTCCTTAGGTTCACTTGAAGAAGCATTGCCTCTATCATTTGGAATACTAGAGCTAGAAGGTTGACCACTAAGTTTGTTCTTAAAAGGAAATACATCCTCAAAAAATGTAGCATCCCTTGCCTCAATAATTGTGTTATTGGATATCTCACTCATCTCAGAGTTAATAACTAAAACCTATTGGCGCTACAATTTTGAGCTTTTTCTAAGAAATTTAGCGTCTACGGTCTTAGGTCCAATTTTCTTTCTTTTAGGACTAGGAATATCCACTTTTGCTAAACACCCCCACACTTTAAGGAAATCCAACCTAGGCGACATCTTCTTCCATAGCTCAAAAGGTATTTTATCATTATCTTTAACAGTCACTCTATTTAGAATATAACATGATGACAATATAGCCTCACCCCACAAGTTCTTAGGTGCTCTAGAATTAAGAAACATTACATTAATCATGTTCATAAGCGTTCTATTATTCCTCTCGACTACACCATTTGATTGAGGCGAATAAGGAGGTGAGGTTTCATGTATTATCCCATTATCTTTACAAAACTCTTTAAGAGCGGCTTAGCCATATTCTCCACCTCTATCGAATCTTAAGATTTTAATTTTCTTCTCTAATTGATTTTCAACCTCCAACTTGTAAGTCCTAAACTTTTCGTTTACCTCATCCTTTGTCTTTAACAAATAAATATAACAATACCTTGAATAGTCATCTACGAACGTCACAAAATACTTATTTCTCGCTCTAGTGGGAGGAGGACGGTTCGAGTCACACACATCACTATGAATAAGCTCTAAAAGGTTTCTATCTCTTTAAACCGATTTAAGGTTTCCTAGGTTCTTTTGCTTGAACACAAATTTCACACTTCTTTTTAACGTCCACTTGAGTTTTGGGAATAAAATTTAGATCCATCATCCTTTTGATCTTGCTACGAATAACATGCCCCAACCTTTCATGCCATACATCACTCGATTCAACATTGAACACTAAAGAAGAGGTTTTACTAGATTCGTCCATAATATTCAACTTAAATAAACCATCACTTACATAATCTTTCCAAATAAAAGTATTATTCCTAGTAATAATAAATTTATTGGATTCTAATACAACTTTGTATCCTTGTTGGACAAGTAATGATCCACTAACTAAATTTCTTCTAACTTTAGGAGCATGCCGCACGTCACTTAGAGTCAATGTCTTTTCGGATGTCATTTTTAACCCGACTCTTCCAATTCCTAGCACTTGTGCGGTGGTGTCATTTTCTACTCTTACACTTCCTCCACTTGATTCTTGAAAATTTATAAAGAGCTTTCGATCATAACAAACATGTATATTTTTACCCGAATCTAACCACCAATCATTATTCTCATATACAAAATTCACCAAAGAACAACTAAGTTCACACATAATGGTTGATGCACTATCTACGATCATGTTAACTTGGGGTCATTGACTATTTGGATTGACCTCAAAGTGCTCGATATTTTCATAGTAACATCCTCGAGGCATGTGATTAGTCATTTCACAACCACGATATTCTAGTTCGCCTTTATCCATAGTATTCTTCCTATTGATTTTAAAAATTTCGTATATGGCTGAAGTCAATCCTAACGTGATCATCCAATCAAACGTTTGATTTTTCACTTTCTCAAAAATCTAGCCATATACCTTCTCAAGGTCAACATGATTAGCCTCATAAATTCGCAATACCATGACTGATTTAGAGGTACTTAAGACAAATAATTAACCGTTTGAGCAACACAAGAATCACTATCTCTAGTGTAGATAAGGACTCAAGTTTAACAATTGTAGGAGCATATGTTCTGCACTAGTATTGGTTTTTTTTTCCTATTGTGACCTTCTGTCTGCAGGTCCTATTGGGACCTTTAAATTTAATAAGACCAAAGACAAGATATAAAGCCAAATACAATGTAGTTGGCAAAATAGTAAAATAAATAGATAAAGTCAACTCCATCCTAACTAAATACAATGTCACGAAAATCCATTTCCCTTGCTAAATATAATTCTTCCTCCCTCAATTCGGCACCAAATCCTCTGTAGGCCGTTTTAAACATTTTTGAGGCTCACGGTAAAAATTAAATTTGTGTCCTCATGTTAATATATTATAAATGTAAAAAAGTACTTCAATTTATTAATTTTATGATGACTTAAATGAGTTTATAACAAAAAATTTATATAAATTACATCTCGTTAAAATCTTTTTTCTAGAAAAATTAATTGATTAAAAAATCTCTAAAAAGGGAAGAAAGGTGCTCCAATTTTTATATATTATTAAATAAAATATTTTAAATTAATAATAATAATAAACAACGATCGTTCACTATTCAATTGTTTGAAACTATGAAATATACAATTGAGTAGAAAAATATATGAAATTAAATAAAAGAGGAAAAAATATAGCATAATTATCGGATAATATTAACAGTTTAGTAAACATCGAACAAGATTGCAACACATATATATTTTGCTAAAGAGCATCTAAATCTAACGACTAAAATTCGCTTGTAAACAATACAACTGTGCTTCAATCGGAGAGGAGAGAAGATCACTCAAAAATTGATTTTAATTAAAAATAAAAAAATTGAGTGTCTAATTCGGATAAACAACAAGATTTTTACAGTGTGAAAGAGAAAAGTGAGATAATTTTGAATAAAAGATAAAAAATAATTTTGGAAAATTACCGTTCCAGTAGAACAAAAAAATTATCAGACGTACATAACACTTTTTTTTTTGGTGCCCTTCATAAATTTGGACCCTGAGGGATCATCCGGCTCGCCCTATATCTAGACCAATCCTGTGTACCACTCTTATGTACCACTTAGTGTCACACACCTTCAAATTTTGCCACGTATAAACTCACTAACCAAGTTTAAACTATAACTAAATTTATCCTGTTCATAAAATAATTTACTAGAAAATATATAATACCCAAATATATACCTATTAAAATTAGTTTATTCTCTCTCTCTCTCTCTCTCTCTCTCTCTCTCTCTCTCTCTCTCTCTCTCTCTCTCTCTCTTATTTTTATCTCTTTATTTTCAGGGCATAACCATTTGTATTCATACTTTCATCATAAGTTTCAAACTTTCATCATAAGGTTCAAGAGTAATCAAGCTAAAAAAAAAACAAAACAATTAAAAAGGAGATAAATTAATTTATGTAGAAGAAGGAAACACCAACCATGATTTTGGAGGAAAGGGAAGAAAGATTTTTGAAGATTGTATTAATCTGGATGAAATGATATCACAACCCAATTTTAAAACCCAAAATTCAATGTGGTAAAATCTCCACACCCACCACCCAAAATCATCGTACAAGCTTTTGTATAAAATTGATGATTTTTGTATAATGAAAAAAGAGATTTGAATAGAAAAACTTAACATTGAAATTCTGGAATGAGTACATAATTTATGAATACATAAAGAACAATTGCTAATAAAACTACCCTTCAACTGCTCATAAAACTGCTCTAACTTCCCCTAACATCTCTCACTTTGCCTAACTTTCATACACCACTAAAACTGTTCAAGGAAACTGCCCAAGTAAATAGCAACTACACAACTTAATTAAACAACAATCTCCTTGCTATCTTCATCATCCCCCCTTAAGTTGGAAGGGGTAAACAAATTCAACACTTTCAACTTGGATAATAGGAGCTCCAAATGCTGGCTACTATTTTGTGAACATGTCAGTAAGTTGTGATAGAACATGAGCTGTAGTGATTATTCCTTGAGAAAGCTTGTCCCTCACAAGATGACAATCCATTTCTATATGTTTCATCCTCTCGTGAAACACTGAATTAGCTGCAATGTGAACAACAACTTGATTGTCACAATAAATGGGAACTGGTTGGAGATTGAAAATGGTTAATTCCTTAGGCAAATTCAGAATCCACGTAACCTCACGTGTCACATTTGCCATTGCTCTATATTCTGCTTCTGCAGGAGATCTTGAGACTGTGTGTTGTTTCTTGCATTTCCATGACACTAGTGATGAACCAAGAAAGACACAATAGCCGGTGATTGATCTCCTTGTCTTAGGGCATGCTCCCCAGTCCGCATCACAAAATGCTAAGAGAGTGAGTGATAATTGGATGAGAAAAATAGACCTTGACCTGGAGCTTTCTTCAAATGTCTCAGAACCTTAATTGCTGCCTTCCAATGAGATTCCCTTGGTGCAGAAAGACACTGACTCAAAATATGCACCGGATATGAAATATCTGGCCTTGTAAGGGTGAGATATATAAGCTTTCCAATTAATTTCATGTATGCTTGCATATCCTCAAGTAATTCCCCTTGATCTGCACTTAAACCCTGATGTACTTCAATAGGAATTTTTGAAGGTTTTGCTCCTGTCAAACCTGGCTCGTTAAGAATATCTAAAACATATTTTCTTTGATTCAAACATATACCAGAGGCATTTCTTGCAATCTCCAGACCAAGGAAATACTTCAAGGGACCCAAATCTTTGATGTTGAAGGGCTGATGCAAGTGTGATTTAACATCGTTGATAAGTTCAGGACTTGAACCAGTTATTATAATGTCATCAACATAGACTAATAAGACTGTAAGAGAAGACTTTGTGTCAAGCACAAAGAAAGAATGATTACTCTTGGTTTGCTTAAAACCAAAGGCAGGTAACGCTTCGGAAAATTTTTGGTACCATTGTCTTGGTGCCTGTTTAAGACTATAAAGTGATTTCTGTAGCTTGCAAACCACTTTGGTTTTATCGAACTTAGGCTGAACAGAAGCTTGATAACCCGGAGGTAAGTCCATGAAAACCTCTTCATTCAGTCTCGATGCAGAAATGCATTTGAGACATCCATGTGTGTGAGATTCCATCCTTTTATTGCTGTTAATGCCATAAGAATTCGAAAAGTGGACATCTTTGCTACAGGTGCAAAAGTATCAAAGTAGTCTTCTCCAGCAATCTGAGTGTATCCCTTCGCCACTAGCCTTGCTTTATGCTTGTCAATGCTTGCATCTGCTTTGTATTTTATCCCGTAAATCCATTTGCAACCTACACACTTCTTATGAACCGGAACAATTTCTAATCGCCAAGTGTTATTAGCTTCCAATGCCTTGATCTCATCATTCATGGCAGAACACCATTCAGGATAATTGATATCTTGTTTATAGGTACTAGGTTCATATGAGGAAGTAATGTTGGCAATAAATTGTTGGTACGGAATAGATAAGTGTGAATAAGAAACGAAGTTAGAAAGAGGATACCTTGTATTAGAAGCCTGTTGATATTGCAGACTCGATGGAAGCCCGATATAAACTTTAAATTTTGAGGGAAGATGCCTTGTTCTCACAGGTCTTGAATAAATGTTTAAGGAAGGAACATCAGGAGGATTAGAAGATGGACTTAAGGTAGGAGATGATGATGATTGATGAATATGTTCTTCTATGATTTGAGATTCATTGAACGAACATTCATCAAACGGAGAATCAACAATAGGAAACATAGACTGATGTACTGGTACAGAAGTAGATTGAGTGCTTGCATCATGATAAGGAAAAATATGTTCATAGAAATGAACATCCCTGATATAGAGAATTTTATGATAATTTAAATCATAAACTTTATAAGTTTTTTTTATCTTGAGGATATCCAAGAAAAATACATTTTAATGCCCTAGAAGCAAATTTATCTTTGTTGTGAGGATGTGTGGAGACAAAACACAAACAACCGAACACTTTAAGCTGGCTAGCTATAATTTGGTATTTTTCCCCAAAAGAGCTTCAAAAGGAGTTTTGTGATTTAAAATAGCTGTAGGGATTCAATTTATAAGATATGTGGCTGTGAGAATGCAATCTCCCCAAAATTTAATATAGAGAAGTGCTTGAAATCTGAGGGCTCTAGCCATATTCAATAAGTGTCGATGTTTCCTTTCGGCTCTTCCATTTTGTTGAGGAGTGTCTATGCATGATCTTTGGTATATGATGCCAAGAGAATTGAGTAAATTGTTCATTTCTATATTGAAAAACCCTGTTCCATTGTCAGTTCTTACTTCTTTAACTGTTATTCCAAACAGATTTTGAATCATTTTAAGAAAAATAAGGAAGTATTCAGAAACTTGAGCTTTGGATTGAAGCAAATACGTCCACGTTGTTCTTGTGTGATCATCAACTATGGTTAGAAAAGAGTTGTGTCCATTGTAAGTTAGGTGTCTATAAGGACCCCAAACATCACAATTAATTAAATCAAAAGGTTTTTCAGAATGAGATTTACTTAAAAAGAAAGAGTTTCTTGGTTGTTTGGCAAAGTGACAAATATCACTAGGATGATTGTAGTTAGAATTGAAAGCCTGAAAGGAAAAAATATGTTTCATACTAGATATAGGAAGGTGCCCAAGTCTATTGTGCCATAAGTTTACAGAAATCGAAAGAGGTTTGAAATCTTGATGAATTCTTGAGGATTCTTCTGAGAGAACAAGTTTATATAAGCCTTGATCAAGTCTACCAATCCCCTTTGGCTTCTTCAAGACAAGGTCCTGGAAGACACAAAATGAAGGGAAGAAAAGAATGCAACACTTGCTGTCAGTTGTAAATTTACTTCCTGACAATAGGTTGAATTTGAATTCAGGTACTAACAAAACATTTTTGAGTGTAATGTCTTGAGTTAAGTGTACTGTGCCTTTGTGAGTGATATTTGCAATTTTTCCATTAGGAAGATGAATTTGAGAATTAATAGACACGGGGTCAGTTAGAAAATCAAGGGAGTATGTGATATGATCGGATGCACCTGTATCAATTATCCAGTCATGACATTGTGCACTATGAATATGAAAGCAGGCAAGAGTAATCACACTTGAGCAACTAGAAAACTTACCGGAGAGAGGTATTTCTGAATTCTCCACAGCCTTCTGATTGAGAATCTCCATTAACTGTTGATACTGCACACTTAAGAGATTGTCAAGGACATTTGAGGTGGCGGCGGAACTTCCACTTCCACTTGCACTAATATCAACATTCTGCATGAAAGCATTGGCAACCAATTTTGCTTTATTCTTCGGTATCTTTGACATATCAGGCTTCACTCCAAAAACGTTATGACCTTCTGAAAACCATGCAAATAGAAGCACTTGTCTTTGGAATGAGTATCTCCTCCACAAAATTAACAATGAAATCTTCCTTTGCTTTGACTTGCATTATAGTCTGAATTTCTGGGCCAGAAGTTTCTTGTATTGCTGATATTATTGCCTTTACTAAGAAGAGCAGTTGAGATTTCAATCATGTTCGCAGAATTTGATGAGCACTGCCTTTGCTTCTCTTCTTGGACCAGAAGTTAAAGGGATTGGTTGACAGAGGGAAGAGGATTCATCATGAGAATGTTTTCTCTTATTGCAGAGAAACTCTCATTTAATACAAGAAGGAATTGATTAAGTTTTTCAGTACTATCATAGGCTTCTTGTAAAACAGCAAATCCACATGTACAATTACAGATGCACTTAGGATAATGAGTCAGAGTGTTCAACTCATCCCAAAGGCTTCTAAGTTTGGTATAGTAAGAACTTATATTCATAGTCCCTTGAGTAAAAGATGCAATATCCTTTTTAATCTGAAAAAGCTTTGGTCCATTTATAAGAGAGAATCTAGCATGCAAATCCTCCCAAATTTCTTTAATAGATTTGAGACATACAATACTAGTTGCAATGTCTTTGGAACAAGCATTAAGCAACCAAGAGATCACCATATTGTTACATTTATCCCGGTGGCAAAAGTATGTTGAATTCACCGATCAATCCTAGTTTGTTTTTGGAAGAGAGAGCAATGGTAATAGCTCTTTGTCATTTATTGAAATTGAATTCAGTAACAGAAGCATTTCAGGATGATCATTGGGATGTAGATACAAAGGGTGAGTTAGATTAAGTTGTACCGATTCGATTTGTCTATGAGATCGTAGGCATCGAATTCTTCGTCATTCACTGGATCTTGAATATTAGCATTTCCATAATCTTCATTGTCAATATCAGAGGCCATGACTCGAGGAAAAAAAATGATTTAGAGAAAGAGATTTTGATTTGAGAACCTATGCTCTAGATACCATGATGATTTTTTATAATGAAAAAGAGATTTGAAGGGAAAAACTTAACATTGAAATTCTAAAATGAGTACATAATTTATGAATACATAAAGAACAACTGCTCATAAAACTACCCTTCAACTGCTAATAAAACTGCTCTAACTTCCCCTAATATCTCTCACTTTGCCTAACTTCTATACATCACTAAAACTGTCCGAAGAAACTGCCCCAAGTAAACAGCAACTACACAACTGCATTAAACAACAATCTCCAGAGTCCTTGCTATCTTCATCAAAAATCTGCACCAAGTTTGCTAAATTCATCTTGACGGAGAAGCAATCGGCATTCGGCTTTGACGGAGCTTGGTGGATCAAAAGAGGAGAAAATAAAATTAGGACCTCGTTTTAATTAGGTTTTTGGTCAAATATATTTTGTTTTCTTATGAAATAATTACTATCCTGATAAAAAAAAATTAACTATAGTTTAAAATTTGAGTTAAAGGATGGACATGTGGCACAATTTAAAGATGCGTGACACCAAATGGTGCACATAAGTGGTACGACCAGGATTTCGTACCATTCCTCTAATTCTTTCAACTACTCCACTTGTGTCATGCCCCGCATTATCTTCACCAAAAACATTTTCTGCATCTAATCATAAGTTTTAATAAAATTCGATTCTCATTTTAAGAAAAATGGAGTATTGAGTATAATAATAATTGTGCATCAATTAATTAGTGCAATTTCAAAATATTTGGTAAACATAAAATCATTGTGAAAAAGGCAGCTTATTATAGACAATCATGTATAATTGATCACCAAATATAATATACTCCCAGAAAATTCTTTCTTTTCGATCGAATATTTGTTAAAATTTAATTTATTATTATGATGAAGTCATAAAAAATAGTTTTTGGAAACATTATTAGATAACCCAACAAAAACTATTTTTATAATTTCATAAATTCTGTTATAAAATATTGAGTATAATTGATACAATCATTATACTAATGAGCGGTCATATGGTATTTAGCATGCCGCTTTTGATGGAATCAAGCCTCTTCTAAGGCAGTTTGTAGTAATGTCTTTCTTTCTAACTTTCTTTGCTTGATAAGTATAACTCTATAAAAATATTGCCATTTTATTGAGAGAAAAGACATTTAATTAATGATAAGATGGGTTGTTAAAATAAATAAGGGTATAAAAAGAAAGTTATGATAAAATATGTATTAAATAGTCGAAAATGACATTTTTAATATAATTTTTTTAAGCTGAAATGAATTTTTTTTTTTTTTTAAACTAAGAGCCGTAAACGAGTCAAGTCAATTCATGAATTCGATCCGACATTACTCGTTTAGATCCGTCTCGATTCGATTCGCACTGTTTTCATTCGTCGGGCTAAACATAAGTTTCAGGCTAGTTATATTTAACGAGTCCAACTTGACTCGATTCGATTCGTTAAGGGCTTAACTCATTAAAGTTCGACTCGACTCACTATTAATATGTCTAAAAATTTTCTATGGTACACGGATTTTAGAATTTATTCTCATATGATATGTTTTTTAGACCAAAATGAGTAACATAAATATCTCTGACTTTCATGCTCAAATTCAACGAAAATATTTAGGACCCAATAAAATCATAAATTGCAAACATTATATTAAATAAAAGTAAAAACAAAATGAAAATTACACACCCTTTGAATCTTTACAGCACAAATAGAAAGCCCAAAAATGTCTGCCTGCTGCTTCTACTAGTCTTCTCCCAACTAAAAATTTTTAATTACCACCACTCCTTTTCACCTCCTCCCCCTCTTCAATTTCTCACATGATTCTCCAGCTCCCCTCCTCCAATTTCATGTTGGTCCTAAAAAACGGATGAAGCTGGATGCTCACTAACCACGCTGACCACAAATATGTGGTCCCTCAACAAAATCCCTACATGCAGAAGGGTTTTTACTACTTACCTCTTTTAAAAATCACAGGCAGCAAGTTAATAGTAGTCCACCGGTCAAACCTTGGTGACATTTCCTCCGAGGAGTTGGTGAAGGCATGGTAAAGTTGGGTTCCAACTTCCTACCGGCTACCCGAGACCAATAGTGCCATCTAAACTTAAATCAACGTTTAGCAAAGAAAGTAGACAGGCCTTCCTACCGGCTACCTGAGACAATTAGTACCACCAAAACTTGAATCAACGTTTAGCAAAGAAAATAGACAGGCCGCGGGGGGGGGGGGGGTGGAGGATGATTAGCCAGAAATTTATTCTTGCTTTCATCTAGAAAGTGTCCCCACCACCCACCATTGTACTAATTGGTTGACTAAAACTTAAAATAAGCAAAATACCAACAACAACAAAAACAAGGGGCCACTAATCCTTTCGCAATTACTAAAGAGTTGGTGGAACCATCATTGACTATGTAAAACTGAAGTTGGTACAAAATCCAACTGTGGGGTACGCGTTTTCCCTCAGACGGATCACGAGTCCAATTTCACACCATATGGTAATATGGTAATATGGTCAAATTCGATCACAAATACAATATC
>JAOWAN010049003.1:0-13923 GCA_028566635.1 Lobelia cardinalis
AGTAAAAAGTAAGAGAGAGATAGATAGAAAATTTGTGGGACCAATGAGAGAGAAAACTTAAAAACTCAAAAACTTGGATAAAAATACCCAAGTGAACACACCCAACATTTTTTATTTCAAAAAGCAAATGATCGTATACATATTCACCCACTCAATTTTTTACGTAGGCATTTCATCGAATAGATTGTGAGTATTAGAGGGACGATAACAAAAAAATAGGGGCGACATTTAGAAGGACGGTAGCAAAAAAAATATTAAAAAGAGTATTTTCTATCTCACTACCCACATTGTGATAGATCCTATTATTAATGAGTCCCAACCACAATGTAAGTAATGAAACAGAGTGAGATAGAGAATGGGATAAAGGATCTCACCTCCATTTAAGGAGGCGTGTCGAATAAAATAGGGGGAGTCATTTATCACCACCCTAAAATTATTTACCATACTTATCTTCACCAAATCCTAAACCCTTTTAAACCTCCTTAATCCTAAGCTTACTAGCGAACATCGAGAACAGACACCAACATTCAGGTACGTCTCTCCCTTTTCTCTTCTCTCATTAGCGTTAAATCTTTCATCTTCATCGAATCTGATTTTTTATCTTTCGTCGTGAATCATGCCCCATAGATTCACAATTTCTCCAATCTTTGCTGGTTATCTCTGCTAAAGTTCTGTGGCTCTGTAATTGCCCTGGTAGCAGTTCAGGTCTGCTTTCCTACTGATTTTGCTCAATTCTTATCCTACAACTTGTTTATTGGGTTTCAAGTTAGAAAATTTTCAATTGGGTTTTACATTCTTTTACTTTTTAATTAGTTTAGAAGCATCTCTTTGATTTCTGTTGTCTATCCCACATCTTTTTCTTCCCATACCAGTAAATATACATGCCATCATAAATAAAGATTAGAGAGAGAATTTTGAAAAAAATTAAAAAGGGTAAAATAAGGAGCTGTATAATCTCTTTGTATCTACATCTACAGCAGCCTCCTTCTTCCTAGGCCTTTGGATTTTTGAGGGCAATAAATTGTAATTAGAGCTCAAGTTTCATCTGGGATGTTTGATTTGAACCTGCTCGTAAAAGTATAACAAAAACAAACTTATTAGTGAAACATAGTATTTCCTACCAGCTACTTTACTGCCTCGTGTCTCTTTTAGTTGCAAGTGTTTCCACTTAAATCAAACTCATGTTTTTGTGAAATCTTAGAAGCACTATCTTGATAGTTAAAATCATATATAGCTTCAACTCATATGACATTAAAAGGAATGTCAAATGCTGATCCTGTCAACATTTTAATTTCTCCTAATTGTGATACTTTGTGTGTTTATTTTCCCATTAATTTAGTTCTGATCGTAAATTATGTTTTGACCACTGTTTATTTTATTTGTTAATGCATCGATTCCTTTATGTTGCTAAGTGATTTTAGATGTGCATTCAAATTTGAGAAAATCATGTACCCCTGCTTAAGTTCACTGGTGCTATTCTTTCATCGTAGTAAAGACATGAATTTGAATGGTGCTGAACTGACTATCTATCTTATTTTGGCACTTAGGCTTGACAGAATAAGCAAGACAAGTAGTGAAACTCTCTTGCTGATTAAAAGTCGCACACTCATTTATCACGGTAAACATATTTCATATATAACAGATATAACAGTAATGGAACTGATTCTTTTCGAAATATATGAAACTTGACTATGACTACTTGAGCTGATCAGGTAGTTTTATTGCTTGAAACTATACTTCCTTTGTGGAAATGGTATTTGAATAAAAGGAGATCATGATATCATGCTTTTTTTGTTTTTTGGTGCTCAGGCATTGAATATGGATTATATATATATATATATATATTTTATCAATTGTAGATGGTTATTCTACGCAATTTAGATGATGAAATGGAAATGGCATGTGCCACTGTTGCAAGTGCGAGTGTTTTTCTCAAAATGGGATCTTTTTACCTGGAATACCTAGATAGAGAACCACCTCGTAACCGATATCTAATGGCTAGGCACTTCACCGAAGATGTCATAAAGTCCAATGAAGATTGTCATAATCTGTTAAGAATGAATGTGGAGGCATTTGATAGGTTGGTTTACATTATAAAGTCCAATGAAGATTGTCATAATCTGTTAAGAATGAATGTGGAGGCATTTGATAGATTGGTTTACATTCTTAAGGGGACATGTAGGCTCCATGACACAATCCATCTCGGGGTAGCCGAACATGTTGCTATTTTTCTCCATGGAATTGCACACTAGGCAAAAAATCGTGCATTAAAGTGCTACTTTAGACGTTCCGGAGAAATAATTAGTCGTTACTTCAATGAGGATAGCTGAAATTTTTGTAAGAACTGGTCGCGGAAAAAGAAAAAATGCTATAATCTCAATGCATGATTATTTCATCAAACCACCCGAAGAAGGAATACCACCAGAAATAGCTGAAAATCCCAGATTTATGCCATACTTTAAGGTAATTAAATGTAATTAAGTTTTTTATAGAGTTCTAATTCAAGTAGATAAAGAGTTAATTGAGGTTGCTGTAAATATGTCGGAATTGTGTGGGTGCAATCGATGGAACCCATATTCCGGCTAAGGTTTCAAGTGATAACATAGCTCAATTTCAGGGGAGAAAAAGTTGGCCATCTCAAAATGTTATGGCTGCCTGTTCATTCGATCTTAAATTTACCTATGTATTACCAGGATGGGAAGGGTTCTGACTCTAGAATATTAGGGGCTTTAACTTCAGCTTCTTGGATGTCACTGGTTCTAGTCAGTTGTTGGGCTCTGTTTGCCTCTGTTTCCCAGTCCGTCCTCGTCAAAAGAAACACCATAACAAGAGCACAAACTACTTGGGCAGCCATTAATCCCAACCATAGGCCCACTAATTCCAAGCCCATACCAAACCCCATGAAAACAGCTGGTGGCAACCCACTGCCATAGAACGATCCTAGATTTATATTAGCACCCAAAGCGGGCCTAGCACTACCCCTTAGCACCCCGCAACCGATGGTTTGCGGGCAGTGCCCTAGCTCACACAGGCCCACCACCGGCATTGCCACTGCGGTCAACAACAGAATTGCCTTGAAAGCCATGAAAGCTTGGCCCATACGTTTCTCAATGTGGTCATGATCAACATTGAAGGGTAGGGTTTATCTAAGTGATTAATTGTTGTCTCATCTTGTCAGGAAGTTATAAATTAAGGAGGATTATAAATGGAGGGATTGAAGGTATCTGAGGCAAAATTGGTGGTGTACTTACATCCAGCAAAGGCCAATAATGTCTCTCAAGCCATCCTCACCGAACTCAGTTCTCACCTCTTCAAGTAATTCCCTTCATTCATGTTGAAATTCCTTTTCCGTTTGGTAATTGCATACATGTTGAAATTACCACAAGTAAACTCTTGGATGATAATGGTATGTTTTTCTTGATTGGGAAATAATCCCTCTCTTCGGCACAATTAGTCCACTATTGAAAGTCAATTTTCTTTAATTTCGCAGTTTTACTACTTTGTATATATTTTCTATGTATTATCCTAAATTAGTGTTTTTGAAATTACCACAAGTAAACTCTTGGATGATAATGGTATGTTTTTCTTGATTGGGAAATAATCCCTCTCTTCGGCACAATTAGTCCACTATTGAAAGTTAATCTTCTTTATCGCAGGTTTACTACTTTGTACTTATTTTCTATGTATTATCCTAAATTATTGTTTTCTTTTTCAAGAAGATGCTAGGAAATTAACATACTTTGAACAAGAAATTATAATATTAAAAAGAAACATATTTATAGTTTAATATCTGAGTGGACTCTTTGGATCAAATTGCATGGAATGGAGGGAGTATTAGCAAATGAATTACAAATTATGTTATTCTTCATCTTCTTCAAAGGGGTCTCTTCTAGGCTAGTCTAGTTGAGTGCTTAAGTATGTCTATAAGCTGCATATGGATTTTTATCTTATTAAAATAACTGCATGTAACTGACATAATGATTATTCGTAAGAAGAGGGATTATGAATACCATGAGACGTTCAAGTAATTTTGAATATATATATATATATATATATATATGATTATAGAACTGCTAAGACTAATATTACGTACAACAATGCTCAACTTTTATAGATACAATATCTCCATGGAGAATTTGCTAATTACTACTTGTTTTATAAGCTATTAGACTCACCGTATTAGTAGTGTTTGGGTCATTTCTGTTTACTTACGTACATACTAGTGAAATATGTACGCATGAATTAGAAATAATAAAATTAATCATAGATAAACGATTACTGTTAGTAAATCGAGGCACAATGGCATTTGTGCTCCAAAACTCTTAGCCTCTAATTACACACCCGTGATTTGGGTATTTAATTGCAACTATTGCCCCTAAGTTTCTTGGAACAATTCTGCTAAATCTCTCAAGACAAAGACTACACAATTTTTTTCTTTCACTGCGGCTTACTTCAATGATATGTTTCCAAAAACTTATTTTGCACATCTTGGATAGAGAAGCATTTTAGGAAATTGGATAAACTAAGCTATCTACTTTTCAGAGTTTTTCCAGTTAATATACTAGGCTTATCACTTCCTTAGGAGACAAGTCCAAAAGTCATAAAAATTAGAAGTGTAACCTTACATTTCTTCCTTAGGGTCCAACTTCAGAAATTTACGTGACATCTTTTATAGAGTTACTATTCCATTTCAAATGCGTGTCAATCCTATAAAAGTACAAATTGTGGTAATACTAATAAGTGTGGTACAGTCGGTATGTCTGCGTGATCTAACATAAATAATGTTTTTGTTTATACGAAAATGATCCTTGGAATATTAATATATAAGGTTTCTGAATAGGAAATATACAATTCCATCCGGCCTAACTGAGTGTCCGTTTTTAATTTTTTCGTGGAAAAGTAAAAAAAATACATACACACAATATTAGTGGCACGTGTTTATGAGCACCCTTAGACTGATGCCAATGCTTATGCATTGCAAGTGGACAAATAACATGTTGGATGACAAATTGTGAATTTAATAAATTCATTAGAAAATGTACACTCATTTGGGATTTGTTTCAAATAAATGACAAATCATTTTTTTTGGAACCGAGGAGTTCTGCTCATTCTATTTTAGTTGGTCTCAATATCCAACCGTCTATTCACAACTGAGACCTAATCATATTTTGCCCACCCGAAGTATAAATTTTGGTCAAGAAACACACAAATGAACAAACCCATCCTCTCCTCCCCCCCTCTTTCTTCTCTCTCCTCTCTCTTCTATCATTTCTGTTTCTTTTTCATCCATCCTTTTATTTTCTCTTTACACTTAATAAAAGAATAAATGTTTGGGCTAAGATTTCTAACAGTGGAGGGAGGTGAGCTCATAAAGTAGCCTGCTTGGTATAATGCTGGTTCAATTTACTTGGGGCCCAATTTAGAGCCCAACAACAATATGCAGCCATGGGCCTCCTAAAAAGCTTCTTTAAACTAGGTTTTGCTCGTCAGGGGCAGGTCTTTCCTAGGTCACCCGCAGCCCTTGCTTGTTGACCAGGGAGAAAGTAGGAAGAAAAACTTAAAAACTTAAAATTAGGAAGTGATAAAATGCAGAATTTTTTCGTGTCAAACAGCAAAGCAACAGTGAATTAAGAAGTGATAAAATTAGCGAAAAGAATGCAGGGATTGAGGGTGTCAAAGGCAAAATTGGTGGTATATTTACACCCTTCTAAAGCCAAAAATGAATCTCAAGCAATCCTCAGCGATCTCAGCTCCCTTCTCTTCAAGTAAAGTTCCTTTTCTGCTCTTATGGTGGCTTACGAACTTGTTTGTAAAGGTTCTAGAAGATTTCAGCTGATATATCGAGTTTGGTAGTCAAGTTTAGGGATGATAACTGTGTTGGAATTGTTTAAATGAAGTATATAGACTGGATCTTGTCTTGCTGTTTTATTCTTGTGTTTTTTTCCCTGTTTCTTTTATGTTACAGGTTTAATGAAACTTTTGATGGTGTTTTGTTGGCCTATGAAGCTAATATCCCGAACAATGTGGCAAAGATTCTATCAGGAGTTCATCCTTATTTTGGTGTGAGAGTAGAAGCACGGCTGTTACTTTTTTATCCAAAACCAGACATGCTTTTAGGTACTAATCCAATCATATCTCTTTTGTAACGCTGAACTTAATTTAAACATGGTACCTCAGTTCACTTTTTCTTATAGCTTCTTTGAGCTCTCTCTCTCTCTCTCTCTCTCTCTCTCTCTCTCTCTCTCTCTCTCTCTCACACACACACACACACACACGGAGGCGGGGCGGGGAGAGAGAGTGAGGAAGAGATGCGTCCTTCAACAACCAATTTTAACCAGACAGATAGAGAGAGAGGGGAGGGAGGGTAATCCTTGCACCTTGTTCATACTCAAGTGGCTTTGTTTGTATTTTCTTTTTTTGCTTTGCATGCTGTTTCTCGTAGTCCTGTTAACTATATTTGTATCCTATATCTTCCAGAAGGAAAAGTGGTTAAGCTTGGTGAACAGTCCATTCACGTTGTTGTACTTGGTTTTTCTTCTGCTACTATACTCGAGGAAGATATTCGTGACGAATTCGATTTTAAAGTTGTAAGTATGTTAAAACTATTTTGCTTTGGATTATTATATATCTCAGTTTCTGTGATTGAGAGTCGATACAAAGTGTTACATTATTTTATTTGCCATTTTGCTGCAGAAACATGGGAAGGAAGTATTTGCTAGCGCAGTTGACAAGAACCATACGATAAAAGTTGGAAGCTTCGTACGCTTTATAGTGAAGAGGTGATTGATATATATATTTTTAATTTTCTCCATTACAGAATAGAGAAATGTTTGTTTAAGAAAATGCATTTTACTAGTTCATAAGCTGACAGACATACATCAATGGAGGCTTAAGGCTTGATCGGATTTCAGTGATTGACTGATTTTTTTTTTTTTTTTAATTCTGAAAAACCAGGCTAATAATGGAATCTAACTACTTTATTCTAGTTTGCCGTTTCGCCTTGAGAATGGAGAATAAAAACAAAGGATGAGCACAAGCAACATATTTCTGCTTCTTTGTTACTTTCTAGCTATTTGTTTATTTTGTTTTCTTGTCACTGATGTACCCATATCAATAGCAGTCCTAGATACCTGGAATTTAGCTTACTAATTTCCCCTGCCCCCAAAATTTATTTCCATTTACAGCAATCTATACTTAATACTTTGATTAGCTATTATCATTTGATATTATTTTTGGTCCTTTCTAATCTAGCATTGCTCTTGATTTTGACATTGTCACTCTTCATAATTAATACTTTGATTAGCTTTTAGTTTGATATTAGTTTGGGTCCTTTCTACCTCTAGCATTGTTGTTGATGTTGACATTGTCATACTCAATTGTATATGGTATATCCCTAATTAGTTTGGTAACTTCTTGGTTATCTAATAGCTGTCTACCACTGCTAAATTTTCATTCTATATACTCTGATTTGTGTCACTTATTTGCAATGCTTTAAAAGTCTTGGCTCCTTATTAGTTTAGCGTTAGCCTCTCCATGTGCTGCTATTAAGGAACGACTTATCTGAAGGGAACTTTGTCATTAATGACACATATATTCAAAGCTGAGGTGATGAAATAGCAAGGATGAAGGATGACAACACAACTTCACTGATGTCCTCAAGTTTAGTTTACCTACCCATGAGATTTAAAGATCAGCCTTATACTGTACTGCTAGTGCCACAAAGGAATTTGGTTCTATACTCACCACCTCTCAGGCTGAGACTTTTGTAGTAAGCTCTTTGTTCCAAGACTTCATTTTACTCCCCTAGTAAAATGAAAACTCAAAATCATCAGGTCCTGCAAAGATGACATCTGGTTCCTTATATATGAGTAACTAGCCTTGCTAATTATGCAAAAGAGAAGCCAACTGAGATTGCCTGTGTTTTGCCTAGAGTTCGTTCTTTCTTATGGTTTCAAGAGTTATGTTGTATAAGATTGAGTCTCAAAAGAGCTTCATGACGAAGGTTGGCATATGGAAATTTGAATTAAAGAAGTAATCACATTATTGATACCGGGATCTATGTTGTAACTTCCATGAGCTATGGGACAAAGCCATAGAAGAAAGAAACGAAGGAGATAACAGAGAGGCAACAAGTTTTTACAAATCTTGATTTATAGTTCTTGGTTAGGAAGCAGTACAGATGCATTTTAGGTACTTCTGAAGTCTGTGAATCCTGTTCATTTGATTTTGCTAATCATTCACGGTCTCCTAATTCTAGTACCCCTTCCGTTCCACTTGAAGACCTGCACGTTATCTTGTGATGCAAATTATGAAAAGGGCTGAGCGTGTGTCATCTTCCTAAGTACCCTATACTTGTCTCAATTAAAAGTTGCTGTACTTGATTTGACGGGGGCATTCTCCTCCTCAAACTCGAAGGGTCTCATTGTTATTATACTAAGCAAAAGTGTCTGAAAAGGAATAAAGTGGGACAAACGAAAAAGGAAAGTGTAGCTCTTCAAATTGGAGTAAAGATCTTGGCCTGTAGCCAAGATTCGTAGATAAATAAACCAAAGCTTGAAAAACAATGCTGGGATTGTAACAAAAAAAGTGCTTGAAGCATCTAAAGGGACAGTTATATTGTTTATTTGTTTAACATTGAATGTTGTTTTTTCTGTAGGCGAAACTGAAGTAATTACTTTCGTGCTCTTCACGTTCTATTCTAATTAAAAGGGACATTAAGTTTCTCCGAACCTCATTCTTAACCAAGTTTTGTGGTTGCTGCGATTTATTATCCAGTACAAGAATAGCTGGAGTGACGTTTGTTCAGAAGATTTTGGAATAAGTCTGTCGTCAATAGCTATATTCAGTTGTTTCCAGCATTTCCAGACGGTTGATTTGACAAGTGTGGCCGTTATCATCGTTTTGATCTAAGTTATATCTCTTATAGTTTCCTCTATCATGCCAGTACATATGGGCTTGGTTGAGTGGAGACTACTTTTTGAACCGCCCGGTAAAAGAAAGGCTTCAAGAAGCAACCTTGTAAGTGTACATCGTATCACAAGTATCTCACAGAATGTCACAGGTGATAATGAGCTGTTGTGTACAAAGGCACTTTGACGAAAACCTAACATCCTGGAAAGTTATTCCCTTTGGTCAGATAGCATGTTGATTTATTTTGGGCTTCAATCAGATAGCGTGTTGATCACATAGATTTTCTAAATTCTAAGCAATCTGGTTGCCTTTGAAACATCTATGTAGACTTATTTTTAGTTATCTTAGATAGTATAGAGATCGCACTAGAATCTGACAGGAGTTAATTGTCTTTGAGACTTGCAAATGGAAATCCCGTGTACCGTATACATCATGTGGTACTTTAAGCCTTCTTGTTTGGTGGATGCAAAATTTTATCTGGCTTATAAACATAGCTGATTGGACAGGACTATTTTCCCCTCATGTTGCAGAAACCACAATCAATAATTCAGTGTAGATGAAAATAAAAGGAGATTCCAACAACAACAAATGCGTCGAGCCGTACATTCAAGTATTTACATTTTACAGCAATTAATTTGTGTATGTGCAAGTATACCATTAGTCTTCATTAGTTCTTGTTGTTTATGCTTTTTGAACACCTTCTTTGTTTTATTACTCCTATCCACAATATGAGTCTCCTTTTTTTTTTTTCTTCCTGTTTTATGGAAATTGAGGAATTTGACTCCTAAGCAATTTTAGGTGCATATACACAAAGATGCCCTAAGTTTTGATTTTAGTGTTTCACGAGTGCATACCAAAACATGGTAGTTTAGGCTGTCATGGATTTAGTAACTTCATTAGGTAAACTAACACTCATTTTAGGACAATTTGCTTTCGTGCTTATTATATTGAAAAACAGTTTATAACTTTTTGTAAGTCATTTACCCTCGTCCCTTGGATTCCAGATATACTCTTGTCCCCTTGCTTATGTCTTTGCGAAGATACGTGGATGTGAGTTTCTGTCACTTTTAATTTTATCCAGTGGAAATTGATCCATATCCATCGGTTTAGTGCATTGTGTCATATCCTTGCTGAAATCATTACGCTTGCTGATTTGTGTTTTATCTCTTACTAGTGTAAAGTGGGAGTCTGGAAAATGAATATTGAAATCAAAGCCATGTAACGCATTTTCAAATTACATAAATTGGCCCCGATTCCAAATTATTACTATATAATCCATACTAAAGCATATACTACTCTGAAAAAAAAAACATTTAAGTACCTTATACCACTGAATTTTATATAATCTCACACAAACTTCAAATGTAATATTGGAACAGTATAAATTAGCCAAGACTCAATTGAAAAATTGTGCACATGCAAATGCGTGTGGCACATTTACAAGTATGCAAAAACAGCAGTTTGAAGCTAGGGATACAAAACATCTCCTTAAAAAATGTAAGCAAACTGTTGTTTAACTTCTTGTGTAAAATGACCTGATTTTGAATCTTTCGTGTAGTTTTGATGAGGAGATACTCCATATATCCGGATCATTACTTCCGGCTCATACTGGAAATGTTCGCTGGTTGATCAAAAATGCAGATGATTGCCTGCTCACTGACAGGTTTTATTGCAAATTTGTTATTCTGGATGTTGAACTGTGTTTTGAAATTAGATGAGCAAGCATGTTACCAGATTGACACTTATTTTTGTTATTGTAACCTTGTCTCTTTAGTAATATCAAGAAACGAAGAGGAAGTGAGAGAGATGTCGAGATGCTGAAGCATGAAAACGTTACAGTTAATAAGGAAACACCATCCTTTAAGTCAGACAATCAGATAAAGAACTCGAAGAGACGGAAAAGTATTGAGGCTTGAAGGCAGCTCCCCACAAAGTAGAAGTTTGTCAGATATTGTTCATTAGGTAATTTAGTAGCATTGGTGTAAATACTGTATAGATCATTCCCTAGAACTGTGTGATCTTTTCTTAACAGCCGTTGCTTGCTTTTCACCTGACCAGAGTTTCTACTTTCCATACCTCCACTTAAATTGTTTTCAAGTGATATTTCCTAAGTTTTATTGATCGACATACCTTATTGTACTGTGGCAAAGCTTTGCATGCTGAACTCTTCTTACATTCTGTAGTTGTTATGCTGTAATTTATTATTTTTTGAGGAATTGGTTATAGTCTATAGATATAAAACCGTTGGCAAATAGTAAATATAGATTGATCTTAAGATATTTGAATTTGTGTTATTTTTTCTACTCATAAGCTCACGAATGCGGTATTTTATTTTGGGTTAGTCTCTTGGTGGATCTTGGGAACAGCTCATGTTATACACTAATAAGTTTTTTCAAGTCTTTCTCGTTGTAGTAAATAGTATTAGAAATGATAATGAATAGATGTGTTAGGAGGAAAAAAGGGTGCAGTTTGTTCTAATCTAGATTTGGTGCACTCAAGAGACAAGGGATTGATCCGGATAGTTTAACTTCTTTCTTTGCAACTTCTGCATGTTGTATATGAATGTAATATAGATGTTAGGACTTGGATAATTTTATTATCGATATATGTAACATTTGGATCATAAAGTGGTTTTGGATTTCAGATTATCAGATATATCCAAGTCAACAGTTCTTGGCATTACCCTTTTCTACAATGTCTGATTTTTTGAAATGTTTTTCACGAGATTTTAATATTATATGTAAATCGACAAAAACTATATCACTTGGCACATGCTGTATAACTTTGCTTCATTTTTAATCTTTGTCATATTTATCATTTCTTCCCATCATTTCCGTGCCACAATTTTGATCTTTATCATCGTTATTGGTTTGTATGCACGTCTCCTTCCTGTACACACATCAGAAAGCTAACTAGCTAAAAATTTAGTACTATTGTATGAGTGAAGATTTTGGAGAATGAGTGTTTAATCCTCTGCGAATGGGTTGCCCGTACTGTTAGGGCTTTAAACTCAAACGATGCCATACCCAAGTCAATTAGGCTAAATTGCATTGTTTAAATCCAGCCGGATGGGTGTTTTTTGATCTGAAAGGTGATTGTCTACCGTAGTTACTTCTGAAATATGGCTCATTACTCATTTGATAACTTGCCTTGGCTCAACTATACTCGAACAGACTAAAAGCATTTATTGGTTTGTTGTTCAAGGCCCTTAGAAAGCAATTAGTACATAGTGGATGCGTTCATACATCGTTCAACTTGAGAAACTTGTGCCAAGTTTGACTTGAATTGTATGACGTAGATATTTACTCTAGTTGAACATGTAAGGATGTTGCTTCTCGGCTCAACTCAAATCAGCTCAGTCTAAATCACAACTTGAAGTGAATACTACCAATTAATTTGCTAGGTCCACACTTGATGAACTATTGGCAGTCAACTTTGTTTATAAGGGCTACACGAATACAGATTCAAACTTCCAGACCCCTAGCTAGTCCTCGTATTTGTATTTGGTTGTCCAAGATGGTCTTTAATTTTCCCCTCCCCTTTTTGTTGTCCTTTGTTTTTGTTCTGTTTTTTTGAGGTGGTTTGTTATATTTTTTGCCGGTATAAGCTCAACATGCTAGTTTTATGTCAGATTATTTTCTCAAATTTAAATATGAAATGGATGGATCTTTCTGATTGTTCTACCTGAATGCTTCCTTTGCTTCATTTGATTGCAGGGTCCACTAATTTGAATGATGAAGATGAATATCAAATCCACGGCACATTGCTTTGGTTTGGGCATCTGTGGTTTTGTGGACAAGAACTTACGGCTAAAGCATTTGGCAGCATCAGTATACGTACAAGTCAGCTCAGGGCTTATTCATGCAAAACCCTTCACTTCCTTACCTGGAACTATTTATATGATAAGATCCCATACCTTTTGCTTGCTCTAATTTGCTGCCTTATTATGATCTATGTTGCCAAATGTGGTTTTCTAGACATGAATGCATTTGCTAGGTTTCTATTAGACTCTTAAAAGTTTTTTTCTTCTTTGGTTCTTTCTTTTTGTCTGTATAATCACGGATGATGGAAAAAACAAAATTATTACTTGACATTACAATTTATTGAACAACCCGATTTTGCAAGAAGTAATTATAAGGTGCATTTTGTCTTTGTTTGTCGGATAGTGGTTATTTCATTATGATTTTCCAGTGAATTATGAGATTGAAAGTTGACTTGTTCCGAGTTATGTATCCTAGATTAATGTGATCTCCCTGAATTGTAGGCTTGTAGCTGCTCCTTCCTGTTCACATTGCATTAACATTTCTAGCATGTCTTCACGGAATAAGTAAACAGTTCTCGCCCCCAAAATAAGCAAATGCGTTCTCACCATGGTTGAAGGTTCCTGCGCACAACTGTTAGCAAGTATGGGATTGTAATTTGTCTAGTATGTGTCTGTTTCACCTAAGATTTGCTGTTATGTTTGTGGTTTATGAGATTCTTGGGAGGTTGAAATAGGAATCACATTAGATTGAAAAACCAAGGAAAGCAGTATGTTTTATGGGGTTGAAATAAGTTCAATATCTACTAGCCAAATATTTCTGGTGGATAGTCCGGATCAACCAATTTTGGTAGAAGGTCGAATGTATCTTAAGTAGGGGTGGAAATTGGAACGGAAAATTTCGATTCAATTCGAAAGTTTTTAATTTTGGAATCAAATTTTTTTTATTCGATTTTCGAATTTTCGATTTCCAATTTTTTCGAAATTATTTGGATTGGAATTGGAATTAGTTTTAAAAATTTCGAAATTCGATCCAAAATATTTTCGAAATTATAATTTTGGAATTTCGATCCGATTTTCGAAATTTAGATTTTCAAAATTCCGATTTCTGCTTCTTGAAAATAGGAAGTAGATATATATATATAGGAAAATGATCAAATACAAACCATAAATATTGTACAAACGTACAAACCGTTGTATCTTAGTACTTTTTTGTTGTATATTCGTTAATTTTGTTGTATCTTAATTTTTTT
>JAOWAN010049022.1:0-13922 GCA_028566635.1 Lobelia cardinalis
GTTTGATCTTTAATATTGATTGCTAAAGATAAGGGACTATCTGTGGATTCCGAAATACTTCAGGGACCATTTTTGAAGTTGTCTCTACTTTTAACTATTCTCTCTAATTTTTTATTGTATGACTCATTATGTGATGTTATTTATACACTTTATTTTTGATAAATTTACACACTTTTTTTAATTTTTCAAAAATATCTTAAATAAAAATACTATAATATCCTTACAAATATAAGTTATAAGTTCACACTCTTTTTTAAAATATGTTAAATATGCACTCTAAACACAACAATTCTCCTCCATCCTTTTCCTTATTTTAAATTTCAATAATGAAAGGAGTTCTTCTTTTCCTTCTCCCGAAATTTGTCGATAAATACATTAGGACAATTTTGATACCAAATGCATGGTTGAAGCCATTTAGACTTCAATTGCAGCAATTAACTGAAATTAATCTTTGTAATTAGCAATGATATATAAAAGGAAAATCACGAATCATGTAGAGAAGATCAATTAATATGAACGGGTCAACCATTTTCCGTCGGCAGCTTCTTTCTTTTTCCTTCTCTTTTCCTTTTCCTTTTAGCTTAAAGAAAATTTACAACTTCCGATTCTTTCTTTTTAATTTCAGAATAAATTTAGACGCTTTTTCCCCAGTGTTTTTCGGGGGATTTGTATTGCGGGTTCATAGTGCGATATACCTAGCTAGCATCTCTCAATTTTTCATCAAAATTTGACACAAAAACAGAGTAGCCGGATTGTAATTGATTGGTACACTATTTAAACACTTACCAACCATATTTTTCTGTCCAAATTGTTATGGATTTTTGGTAAATTTGAATCTTCTGTCTCAAATGATGTTTTATTTTCAATTTTATTTTTTTTAAATATCATCTTCACAGTTTTAAAGATGATCCTAAAATTTTAAGAAGAAAATTCGAACTCATTTTGTGTGCCCCAGTTACTATTCAAATGATATTCTTAGTTTCAAATATTTCACCAGCTTAATTTTGCGAATGGTGAACTACCTAAATGCATTGATTTTGTAACAACTTCCACATTTTCATTTGAGACAAGCTTGTTTGGTGTTCTTTTGAACTGCTTTTAGTTTTTATTTTCTACTTTACAAACATGTACAATATGCTTGGTGACGATTTTTTCAAAAGAAATAAAAACAATCTCAATTAGTGTTGATTATGATCATTTATTGTTCAAAGTATATATGTATATAGATATATATAGAAGTCTGTTACGCCCCAAATTCTCACCACTAAGTCGAGACGTGAACCAGAGATACCAATATTGTTAGGAATATTTACATAAGATTCCTTCATCATTCGAACCGGTCATACTGTATTGTCATATCAATTACAATCCAAGTTCCTAATGCTTGGATCACAAAGGCCATAAGGTGTCATACGGCCATAAGGTGTCATACGACCATACCATCCATACGACCGTCTGTTCTACTCTACGATCACGAAGACTATATCATACTCGCATATCATCCTATAATAATATTACTTTCCATCTATTACCCCTACATCTATTTCCTTATATTATATCACATCACACTTTTTATTTATTTTTTTATAATTAAATATTATAAATATCACATCATCTTCCACAACTATCAAAAATAACCAACGGGGATTGGTCCAAGTGGTAAGCGGCTTGGATTCGCTTAAGGGAGGTCTCGAGTTCGAGTCTCACCGTATGCATAAAATTCTCGCTGGGAGATTCACCCGCCAATGTTAGGTGCGCGACCCGGATCGAACTGGATTAGTGAGGACATAGTCCTTGATACCAGTAAGCAACCAAAAAAAAAAAAAACTATTAAAAATAACCTCTCATCACCTCACTCCTCTATCCATCTTTAGGGCAGCTCCAACGCGGGGATGAACTGCAGAAATCGCACAAATGGGTTTTTTTTTAAAAAAGAAAGGGGATAATTTCAATATCCCAAAATCGCCAGCCGTCGTAATCCACCGGCATCATCATCCAGCATTCACCACCACACCTTCTCCATCAATAACCCAAATGGGTTCCCAAAAAAAAAAAAAAAAAAAATGTGAGATGAACTGCAGAAACGAGGGAGAGAGGGAAGAAACGAGAGAGAAGAAACGGGGAGGGAGAGAGAGAACCCTTCTCTATCAGTAACCCAAATGGGTTCCAAAAAAAAATGGTGAGATGAACTGCAGAAACGAGGGAGAGAGGGAAGAAACGAGAGAGAAGAAACAGGGAGGGAGAGAGAGAACCCTTCTCCATCAGTAACCCAAATGGGTTCCAAAAAAAATGTGAGATGAACTGCAATAACGAGGGAGAGAGGGAAGAAACGAGAGACAAGAAACGGGGAGGGAGAGAGAGAACCCTTCTCCATCAATAACCCAAATGGGTTCCAAAAAAAATTGTGAGATGAACAGCAGAAACGAGGGAGAGAGGGAAGAAACGAGAGAGAAGAAACGGGAGGGAGAGAGAGAAGAAACGAGGGAGGGAGGGTAATGTTCGATCAAAAGAAAGAATTGAGCAGACTAGTCATGGGCCTACATTAGACAATGGCAGAGGCAATACTGTCTTTAGAAGAGAGGAATTGGGCTTTCCAGTTGTCAGGAAAAAGGAAATTGCAGGTAGTACACCCAGGAAAAAGGAAATTGTCTATCAAAGGGCAAAATTGATTTTTTACAAGAAAATTCATATATCTCATCTACTTCACGTGATGAACAGTACCATCTGATGAACAGTACCGTCTGTCACGATCTGATATGATCTATCCTTCGTGATCCAAACATAAGTAATTCCCTTACCTAACCCCGGTAAGTCTTGACCATGCTTACACTTATAAATAAACTATCCTCACAATATTTATTATGGACATACCATCCCGACCACCATGGGTGTTTTATTTTCTTTACGTTCCTTGATCGAACTCTGGTTCAGTCATGTTGCCTATGTGCGACTGGTTACCTAAATATGTGATCCATAGAAACGGGTCAGCCAACTCATCTCAAACTCCGTACTCCCCGTCGTACACATGATAGCACAATATGCATAACAATTATAGCATCAGTACATGATCACCTTTCGCATAGCATGGTTATACATATAAACAATTCACAAGGTATGATTAAGGACACAGCCTTGAGCTATTGATGATGTTCCTTATGACTCCCTATTAGACCTGTTGGTCTCTCCCTACTACCATCTAAGCGGTCACCGCTGCCGCACGTTGTCTGGCATCATACATCGGCATACCCACTCCAGGATGCATAAACGGGGTCGAAAGTCATGTCTTTGGACGGGTCAATACCTATCTCAAACAGACCATGACCTTCCTCAGCGGGTATACCCAATCTCAATGATTCACGTACCAGAACCATATAGTTTCAAGATATTCAAATAGCTCATGTAAGCATTAGCAACTCAACCATGTGATAAAGTACACATGACTTAACAACATAACATATGCCTTTCAGATCAACATTACTTACTTGGTATTTCAATTTCCATAATATAAGGAGCAACGAGTATCATATCAATCATAGTTCGATGAAACAAATATAATATCTTGACATGTAAGTACTTGATAAAATGGCATATTATTTAATATATATATATATATATATATATATATATATCTTGATTCATCTTGATTCATTTGCCAAACTTTAATAGACTAGGTATTAACTTCATTTTTTTTGTCTTTCATTTAGATAAGCTTATAAGAAAATGCCTATAGTGTGATCTAAAAGTGAAGGAATGATTGAAAAATCTATTCTCAATATAACAAGTTGGGTATAGGGCTTTAAACCTTACTAAGGCTACCATCTTGTTAGTTTAGTTCAAATCCTTAACATGGTTTGCTCAGTCAAATTCACTATATTGAAGTATTTTAGATCAATGCAGAAGAGAGGGATTTTTTGTTTTATTGATAATTTATTGTTAATTTAGTACTTATGACTCATTCTCATGTCAACTTCATCAAATAACCTAGTTTAAGTTCAAGATTCCAACCTATGCCCAATTTATCGAACACTTTATAGGCGACTTAAGGTTTATATTCAAAACATAATTTTCATAACCAATTCCATAACCTATTCGCAATTTATCAAACACTTGGTAGGTGACCTAAGGTTTATACACAAAACAGAATTTCCATAACCAATTCCTCCCACAAGTTTAATACCCCCCCCTATCTTATACAAAAAAAAACCTCATAAATACTGATTTTAACAACTACGAAAGATATGTGAGTTGGCTTTCTAAGGACATATCATAGTTCAATATCGATCATATATTGAACTCTCTACGATTAATATATTCAGGTCGGTTCAAAAAAAACAACTCTGTGCTGTTATCGTCCAATATTTTCTACAACTCCGAATATTACTAATCTTCCATATTTATAAAATAGACTTCCCGGGTCTAAATCTGAAACCACTTAATTTGGCCAAGGATATATTGATTTACAGCCAATTTGAATACAGAGCATTTGCCCAGAATTTCTGCAATATGACAACAGTAACATTACACAAATTATCTGAGACACTTCCCAACATCTGAATTATACGATTAGGGTGACACACTTAATCCATAGATGAACAACATACCCAAAAATCAAAATTTTCTATCAAATGGATTATACCAGTAATTTGAAGAGTTATGCTAAGAACATAGGTCAAGTAGTTGCCCATTTTTTTTTTTTTTAACCCTGTTCTGCAGCCATGGTTCTAGCCTTCTAAATCCAATTCTAGGCACTTCAAACTCTTTGGATTCAGATCTAGGCTCTTCCTTAACGTGTCCTCATACTTCTCCATCAATTTTAAATCCAACAGCACACATTTTAACCCCAAAATAGGTGCAACTTGGCCCAAGTTCATGGAATGACTCCAGTTTTTCATTAATTTCAGTTCAACTCTACTTGTTAAAACTCTATAAACTGAATAACTTGAAACAACCGGGAAACTTCACTCCATGAGCAGCAATTAAGTCATAACAGGTTTGTCTTATAGACAAATTATCAAACACATGGAGGGCATACTATGAACACATACCAGACTCTTCACCAATTGACTTGATCCAACACTTTTCCTGTCAACACATTACTTAATCAAATATCCAACCATTTCAGAGAATACAAGCAAATAATTCTAGGGCAATGATTCAGTCAGTTATTCAATTTCTAGGACTAAAAAGATTAAGTGAGAGAACTTAATTACTTCAACATGAGAGAGCAAATGCTATTATAACCACAGTCAAGATTGGCTCTTTCCTCTTCCCCCAACCTGCTGCTTCCTTGATTCTTCTCCTCTCTTCCCCTTCTTTATCTATTTTGTCGTGTCGAAATGGAGGGAGGGAAAGAAAATCCCCTGGCGCTTATGATTCTCTCCCAATCCAGGTGTCTTTCCAAGAACATTGGATGTCATCTTGAATGATTCTTGGAAGATTAGGGAAAACCCAGTTGTCCCTAAATTTTCCTGCTTTATTGAAGCTACAATATCCCCTATCATCATCTTAGGGCTACTTGTTATACTTAGCCCCCTTCTAGTTTCTATTGCGCCCTAAGAAGCTACTTCTAACCTTCCCGTGTATGCAACTAAGTCCTCTCCCAGTTAACTTATTAACTAATGAGCCTCAGCCTACTAATAGGGTTATTATCCTAACCCTAATTGACTCACATATTTTTATTAATACTTTAATACAACTTAGGAGAATAATTATTCACGTAATTCTCTTATTTGTTATTAACTTTTATTAGGTCCTTTAAATATTATCATTAATAAATTCAATGGTGCGAAAATTGTGAGACCTTACAAAACCGGATCTTGATTTTGTGGATGGAAAAAAGGAGTAACTTAAAATTATGTACGTGAATTAAGTGGGTTCTTGAATTATGTATGTGTATATATGAGTGTGTATTTAACATTTTTTAAGTTAAAAAGAGTGTGAACATATAACTTTTATTAGTAAGTGTATTATAGTACTTGTATTTAGGATATATTTAAAAAATAAAAAATAAAATGTAGGCTTATCAAAAATAGAGTGTGCAATAACAGCCCTCTTAATTTAATACCATAATTCAAGCAATCTTTGAATGTCACCTCAACAACATATGAATAATCAGGGAGTAGAGTTGATTCAACTCAACTAACTTGACCAAATATCGATTTCTAAAATCACGTACACTTGATAAAAGTGATGCTCATCTAGGATCAGTAAAGTAATAGTGATTCGTCCGCTTGCAAAAGGAACTCGGATAACTGGGATGCTTTTACCGCCGAGTCATGACTCGGTTCAACTGAATCGAAGATGAACATGTTTTTTCACTAAAGCTCAAGAGGCAATAGCTTCAACCACGCCATGGCTCACGAGAAATTCGTCTGCACTTTAAATGCCATACCTGGCAATAACACACTCTCATATATCTCGTACTCACTGAACATAACGGCTGGAGCAAAACTCAGTTCACCTAACAAACACCATACACGAGGGTGATACAATCACCATACACGAGGGTGATACAATGGTTCGCACTTTGAGTAACATGATATCTGCAGGGTTTTTTTTTTTTTTTGTTGGGTCTGATGGCATACTTATTGCCCTTTTTCAATGTAACTTCTTTGACTACAACTCTATGGGCCGAAGTATGTCTGGGAAGATGTCAGGTGCCTCTAGGGAACAAGGATAGCTGCAGCAAGAGCCTTCAACAAAAGCTTGTCAGCCTATTTTAAATTGTTATACTTTTGACAAACCATGCAAAGGCAGCCATGCCCATTTCCATGTGCAACTGGCTGATGAAGCACTCTTTTACTTTCTTATCTTGTTGGGTATTAGCATTAACAGCTGACCAACGCCTAGCACCAACTCCATCAAATAACTATCCTCAGTAAGACCAAAAAACTGACAGTAGTGCTAGATTTCACAAGACATAGATTAATCCTAATACCTGAAGTAAATCTTCTTATTGACCCTTATGCTTTCTATAAAACACCTTAGCTTCACCAGTTTTATGGCAATATAAACCAGCAAATTGGTCATAGGCAATTTGGCATTCAGCCACTGGCTATCTGACACTGCTATAGGTAGTAACCAGAAAACTCTAGTTCCAAGATAAGATAGGAAGACGAAAGCTACATGACTTGACGATTCACATGAGAATCATACTTAAATGGCTAAACTTTTAGATGGCCACAACTGCAAAACCATTGCAGAAATGGCAGTCCAATTGAACGCCGCTAAATGTGTGAACGCTCAAACACGCTCTTGCCAAACTGGTCTCCAATGGGCAGTCACTCAATATTGAAGTGATATACGAAGTCAAATATCAAATAAATCATTTGCAAACAACAACAACAATTGCATAAACTAATAAATGTGTACTCCCTTCTTTCCAAACGAATAGTCTCATTTGACAGGTCAAACTTTTTGATGTTGTACGTTCACTTCTCTATAACTCCTTCATATAGCATTAAAGTTAGCTTGGCTTTAGAAATGGAACCATTCTTGGCAGACAAACACAAACAGAATTAGGACAACTCTGCGGAACGGATGTAGTATTCCATGAATCAGTAGGGAATATATACGATTTCTAGAAACAGGTAATTTTCAGTATTTCTAAAGATGGAGAGTTCATTCTACTTCTACTACAGATTTCATCAAGAATTCAGCATATAATCAACTGGCTCAAGAAAACCAGAAATCTTGACATCTATACGGTAGCTCCCTATTTGTTGCTCTTAAATGGTACTTGATATCCATCCAAGAAAAGACCTCGTTAGTACTGTAAAAAACATTCCTTCAAAAGAGCTCATCAACATTAAAACTGGACTTTAAAGCGGGAAATTTGTATAAAAACAATGAAATGGATTCAGTAACCTAATAAAATACCCGAACCAAAAATCCATATTTCTCCAACCTGCAGACCATTCGTGAATACACGATGATTTAAAACATCATACATGGCATCTAAGATAAATCGTCGACGGTAAAAAGAGAAAGGAGAAGTCACCATAACAAATTCAACCAGTATCAACACTTCTCTTCCTCTTCCTCCATCACTTCATTTTGGCCTCTGTAAATAGAACGTGCTTGTTGACACGAGGATCATACTTGCGAAACTCGAGCTTCTCCGGCATCTTCTTTGGATTCTTCTTCTTCACATAGAAAAACCCAGTCCCTGCCGCTGAAACAAGCCTTACGAACAGAGTCGCACTCTTCTTCTTTTCCCCCATTCCTCAATCTAAAACAGCAGCAACACAGATATCTCAATCAAATTACAAATTCACGGTTTCACTTAAAAAGCGACTTTCTTTATTCAAAATTTTACATGTACACATATCAAATTAATATGCAGCATGTGTTTAGTCCATTTTAGTCTTGAGATAATAACTTCCAGCCATTAACAACATTAAGAATATTATGGTTGCAACTTCTAACATTTGCAAAGGCAAATACATTTCACTACTATAAATATTGGGTTAGATTTTTTATCAAATTCTACCACGAATATTCAAAATTAAGGACCAAAGGGATTAATGCACAAACCAAAACATAGTAGTATAAAAACCTGACCTCTAAATTTGGAAGATTTGAAATAAAATTCTTTGAAGTAAATCTTTTGAACATTTCTAAATTGGTGCGGCTATGCGTCTGTGTTTACCTAGACCCTTCAATTTCGGATATAACCCGGGCCGACAAGACCTGGGTGTGAGTACGGACACAGGTCGGATTCGGCACACGGGAGACGATTACCACTAAGGTTATGTTTGGTACACAAGAATGACCAGAAGCTAGAATGGAAATGACATTAATGGTGGAATGGAAATGAGGTGAGAATGGAGCGGTTATTCCCGTTACATTGTTTGGTTGCAAACATGGAATTGTCAATAGAATGAGGTTAATCAAATACAAAAACAAGAATTTTCGTATTAAAATATAAAAACAGTCAATCTCAAATCTTCAATGATAAATTGGATGATTCTTGCGTGGAGATTGCTGGTAATTGCTCAAGCCGCTGGAAATCGAGCAGAGAGGAAAAAGAGAGAGACAGAGAGAGAAGCTCGCTCCAACTGGTAGTTGACCGGAGCTGGACGGTCGCAGGAGTTAGGCGTTCGCTGGAGCTGCGAGGCAGCAGGAAACGGCAGCGGGGGTTTGCCAAATACAGTACTTAATGCATTGAAATTAATATGTTATTTTTGCATTTCTAGGTTATGATGGAAAAGGTTAATCGACGGTCCATGAGGTATAAGACCGATTATAGATCTTCCCAGATTTGTGGTTTGATGACGGAAAGCCTATTCCTCTCTGAATCAGTCCTACAAAACATGCTATAAATTACCTAATAATACACGTGTGAAAGACAGAGAATTACCGGAACAGAAGATGAAGATCGCTGTTTCTGAAACTTTCGGAGAGGGGGGTTTGACAGTTTGCCGCACAAAAGACGGACGAGAGGGACTGCCGGCTGAGAGATATCCGACCGGCGGCATAAACCCAAACTGAACTTTAATCAAAGACTTTAGGAAAAATTACATATTACTACCTCAAACTAACGCGAACTAAATCCCGTGGTCCAAGGTTTCAAAAGTTGTAACTCGTTGCCTGTTCTTAACTAGTCATTGTATCCCAAGGCTTGTCTATCCATTTTCTAACAATCTGATCGCGGATCCATTTGCCAAAACACGCGAGGATTTTCAGGGGTAAAATAAACTTTTATAAGTTAGTTGGGCCAAATGATCAAAATGTGTTATCATATTTCTACAAAAATTGAGAAATTGGTATCTTAATTTTTTTCTCATATTGTTTATCATGTTTTATCATCTTGAAATGGGAATCGCACTATTTCTTTGTATAACAAAAGTTAACATTTGAACTAAATAAAAATTAACTTTTTATAAAATTTTATAATTTCAATTCTTTTTTTTCCTTTTAACTATAAGTAATTTACTTTACGCTGCAACACTACAGCGGACAACCACAATTTGGCCACCTTGCCCCAAAATTAGATCGAATTTGTTTTGGATAACCCAATTGTGAAACTCGAATCTGATTAAAGGAAATATATAGAGTGAGAGAGCAATATGATGGTGGAATATATAGAACGGTGGTGGAGGGGAGCTTGCTGATAATTATGGGATGTGGAAATAAGAATGATTAATCTAATTTTAAGCTTTAATATTTTTGTGAACTCGTAAAACGGATCTTTAATTTCAAATTGTTATAAAATAGGCTCTAATGTTGTAATTTTTTTGTAGTTTTTTAAACGAAATCATTAGAAACTTAACAGAATTGAGTTCTAATTGTAGACCCTATGGTAGACCTCCATGCAAAATGAACTGTATGTAGACCTTATGGTTGATCATTGGAAAATTCAAGTGAACTGTAGGTGAGCTCAATCCTGTTAGATTTCTAATGATTCCGTCCAAAGAACCCCTTTTTGCAATAAACTTGTCGCATTAGAGCCCATTTTACAACGTTTTGAATATGAGAATCTATTTTATGAGCTAATAAAAATATTTTGGTCTAAAATAAAATCAACCCAAAAACTAATAAAAGGATAATTAGAGGGAACTCATACAAATGTATGTTAAACATTTTAGACATCATCAAAAATTACAAAAATACGATTCTTATTATGAAATAGAAGTTAAAGTATGACAATTAAAAGGTAAAATTAAAAAATATGATACTCATTTTGAATTTTGAGTATTGGTACAATTACCCTTTTTGATAATCTTCCCACATTGTATACGGTAAAATCTTAGATATTGAAATGTTATTATACAAATCAATAGATTCTAAAAAAATCAATAATCTTGTAATTATTTATGCTTGATAATGTCTAAAATCAAAATAAATTTAAAATTCAACATGTTGTCTTCTCATGTTATTTAATTTAATTAATACTCATGTTTAATCATTAATATTACATCTCTAGCTTTGACTTTTGAAAAAGCATATTTTCATTTATCATATCTAAATTTAAATCTCCTTAGATGTTTCTCTAACATCGAATAAAAAATATAATTTTAAAAAGTATAAAAGAAAATTTTAAAAACTAATATTGGAATATAATGTACTTAAAACTCTTTTATTATTAATACATAGAGTACAAATATTGTTGTTGATTTGACTCTATCAGATAAAATTAACTTTCAATCTTAATTCTTAAAATATTTCAATCTCAACCATTTATATATAAACATAATTCCTTTTATTTTTTTAATTACATTCCCTTCATTTTCTATTTGATTTTTTTTAATATAGCTAACATTTGTACTTACAACTTTTTATAAATTTAATTATAACAAAAATTATAAATTATATCCATTTTTCACATTTAGTTATCAAAGTTTTTTTTTGTATTGAGAGGCTATCAAACTTTCATTATTTTTTTTAAATGTCATTTCATTACATTTTGATGTTAATAAAGTCGTTAAGTTTCATTTTTTGAGGGGTAAAATAGTCCATCACTCTTTATAATTTATAAGTATTAAAATTACCCAATTACCCCAAAACTCCTTCCATTAAAACATCTTATCCTTTCATCTCTTCCTCTCTTCCCCCTTCTTTCTCTCTTCTAGGGGTGCAACGGTTCGGTTTGGGGTATAAACCGTAAGTCGAACTGTACTCTATCGGTTTGGAGAATTTCAAATCTAAATCGAACCGTCAAACTAAAAAATCGAACCAAACCGAACCGATAAACCGCGATTCGGTTTGGTTCGGTTTATCGGTTTAGAAATTTGTACAAATAACTAAATATAACATAAGATTTATAACAAAAAATTAAAAATAAACACTATATTTAACACTAATAGCCTATAATTATAATAAAAATTAAAATATAACTCAATTATATTATTTGTTTACATAATAGTTAGCACGATATAACTTTAAAATAATAAAATTTATAAGTTCATCATAATAGAATTAAATTTAACTTAGCATATAATTATTATTCTATTATATATATAGTTAAAAATAGTATATATAAATATAATATTGAAATATGAGGGGTTTATATAAAAATATGCATATATATTAGATATCGATTCGGTTCGGTTTGATTTAAGGTGTTGAAATCGCAAACTAAACCGAACCGTGCGATTTGATATTTTTTCGAACCGTAATCGAACCGTTATCGGCCGAAACCAAACCAAACTCGTCGATTTAGTTTGATTCGATTCGATCGTCCAATTTGGATTTACACCCCTACTGTCTTCTTTCTATCCCCTCACTCTCCCACCATATATTTTCGACGGCCACCAAACAACCACCGAGCCCTCCCACCCACCACCGAAATATACCCAAAGCTGCCTATCAGTCACTACCGAACGCCACTCTCTCACCCAAATCAGCACCCATCCTCAACACCGACCAACCTCCATCAAAGCCGAAAACACCCCACCAAAAACCTCCATTAATTCCGGCCACCTTCAACCTCTATTACATCCGACGGATTTCTCTAGAAAGGATCGAATCAACGGCGAAGTATGAGCAATCGCGAAGGAATACATACAAACACGGGATCAGGTGTACCTGCCCATAATCTCTCGCCATCAAGAAACCCAAATCCGTGGCCCGTACCTGTAATACAATGTTCTCTTCTTCAGATTTTGGGTTTCAAAAGCTGCGATAGAGAGATTGTTTGAGAGATGCAATGGGGATTGGTATTGCCAAGCGAACGGAGAAATAGAGTCCGACGACTTGATCGCTATGGACAGTTGTAGTTGTTGTTGCTGCTGCTGCTGCGGTGGCATTGGTGGGGCCGAGGATAGGGAAGGACGGAGATGGGTCAGGGTGTAGGGCGTCTCAGGACAAGCATGTTTTCATGGTTTCTAGAATTGGAAATTATTGTTTTGTTGTTACTGGGCAATAACGAACGTTTACTGTTGTTGTTCAGATCGTTGGAGGGAGTAAAAGAATCGTGTGGAATAACTGGTTAATATGGCCGATCGAATTGTTATCCATGTTGGAGTCTTTCACTCAGTTAATCAAGGTCGAGATCTACATTTTCACAAAAGACTTGAGGTTGTTTATTTTTGTTTTTAGTTTTATTTTTAGTATTGTTTGTAAGAGAAGATTGTTTCAAACCCAGATCACTTTCGATTGGCTATGGAGGTTTGGTGGTGGTTATTGAGTCGGGTAATGGTCGGGTGGAGGTGGACGTGGCGGCGGGTTGTTGTTTTTGGCTATGGAAGATTGAATATTTTTTTATTATTTATTAATTATTATAAATATAACCTTTATATTTTGAAAGTTTTTCGATGCACCTTTATGCTTTAATATTATAATTTTAGTTTGATGGACTATTTTATCCCTCAAAAAATAAATTTTAACGAACCTATTAATGTCAAAATATAACAGAATGGTCTTTAATAAAAAAAATGAAAGTTTGATGACGTTTCAAAAAATAAAAATATTTTGATGACTAAATGTGAAAAATTGGTAAAGTTTAATAATTTTTTTTGCACTTTTTTCTATTTATTTTCTAATTAATTATTTATTTTAATCTTTTTTTCGGATACGGGCACGAGTTTGAGTTTTTACGCAATGACCAGGGTTGTGTTTAGCCATAGGGTTTTTGGAATATTATTCTTAAAACATTACAAAAATTTATTCCCATCTTAGGGTTTAAAAGCACAATTTTTCTTTCTCTGACTACTATTTCTATTTTTACATGCTCTTATATCATCTTTATATTTATCAAACATCATATTAAATCATAACTATCATACTTTCTCTTTTTCTCTCTCCATTACTATCATATAAATTTTTTAAATTTAAAGGATAAAATTGTAAAACTCTTACAAAATTAAAACCAACACAAAATACAAAAAAAATATATATATATATATATCTATCTTATAAAATAAGGCATGGACCCCACAATCAAGTGAATAGTAACCCAAATGAATAGTAAATTTTTGGGA
>JAOWAN010049041.1:0-13920 GCA_028566635.1 Lobelia cardinalis
CCAGCGATGGAGAGGTGGTGGCTTGGTGCGGATTGGGAGAAATGTGGAGAGGGAGGTGCGTGAAAGGATGAGGTAGTGGTTGTGGTTGGTGGTGGTGGTGGTGGTGGTGGTGGTTAGTGCCGGTGGTGGTTGTGGTTGGTGATGCTGGTGGTCGGTAGAGGTTAAGTTTAATTAGGGTAGGTTTAATTTACATTAGGTTTAATTAGGGTAAGTTTAATTCGAGTAAATTTTAATTAATGTATTAATTATAATTAAAGTATATTTAATTAAGAATAAATTTAATTAAGATATTAATTATATTTAATTAAAATAATACTTAATTAAGGTATATTTTTATTAGATATTATTTGAATTAATGTATTAATTGTAATTAAGATATTACTTAATTAAAGTTAAATTCATTTAGCATAGAATTAAATTAGTATATAATTTACTTATGGTTGAATTTAATTAAAGTAAGATTTAATTAGAATTATTTTAATTTTAAAAAATATTCAAAATAATTAGGTATTTAATTGAAATTTAATTGTGTAACCTTTAATTACATTTAGCTCCTTTAGTTTACCTAGTTAGAAAAAGATGAAAACATCCATGAAAAAATAAGATTTCATGCATGTTAGTCCTTATCATTAGTGTTTTGACGAATTCTGTCAAAAATGACATATTTAAATTACTTTAGGACCTATTTCGCAATAAGTCAGACATGGAAGTCCTTTTGACCTTTTTACGAAAATATTGGAGTCTAACAAGTGGATAAGTCTTGAATAAATAAATAAATAATTGGGATTAATCACTAAATCCAATAAGACATCTGAAAGAGTAGTATCCCACAGAAGTGGACAAGTCTTGTTTTTCCCAAGACTGTGGACAAATTTTCATTAACGGGCCGGTGAGATGCGTAAATTATAAGGAGCGCCTAAATATTTGTTACTAGGAGTGTTTGTGGAACAAGTGTATTTAGTGTTGTAAACAAGTAAAGTCAACTCGTGACTTCGACCCGGTTCCAATCGTTTGAGTTCATCTCGACTCGATTCGCAGTGCTTTTATTAGTCAAGCCACGCTCAATTTTCAGGCTCGTCATATTTTGCGAGCCAGCTCGATTCGACTCGCAAAGCTCGTGAGCCGACTCATTAAGGCCTCGCTAAGGGCTCGACTCGATTCGCCATTACGATGTTTAAAGGAAAAAATTAATAAGTAAATTAATTTATTTTTTCATATTTTAAAGGAACAAATTTCAAATCAACAATTTTTATTTTGTATAATTCATAAGTAAATTGCTAATGCTGATAATTTTTAAATATATTTATAAATTTTTTTATTTAAGAAAAATTAGAGAGGACCACAGCATAAAAACAATATAACAAATTATTTGGCAAGATTTTTAGGGTCCATAAAAAGTCCAAAGTCATTAAAAATCCATCAAAATACATTAAAAAGTCCGTTAACACCTGTTAAGGTCCATAAAATTCACGATCCGCAAAGTCTCACGAACGGTCGCGAGCAGCTTGTAAGCCTGTTACGAGCCAAACCAAACTCATTTATTTTAACTTTGACTCGTTTTCGTAAAAATTCGGCTCATAAGAAAATATGAAAAGGTTGACTCGTGTTCGTAAAAACTCGGTTCGATCCGACTCATTTACAGCCCTAAGTGTATTACATTCTTCAAAAAATGAATGAAAGAAAGTTAATTTTTTTCATCTCATTAATTTAGGATCCAAAAATAGTATTATTAATTTATTACATGATTTTCGGAATAATCATATAAATAATCAAATTAATCATGTACAATTTTCGTCCCTAAAAAGATTTGAATTATTCAAAAAAATTATATACATTACGACATATACATGTGTACATTCATATATACACATTTGTAAACACCTATGTACATTAAGATAGATATATATGTACATTTAGATCCCACTATTTACATGAGCATACATACTTATGTACATTAAAATTTACACATATATATACATTAAGATACACACCTATATACATTAAGAAACACACATATGTACATTCATATACACCTATGTATATTAAGATATACACAATTTGTAAATTAAGATATACAGACACCTATGTACATTTAGATCCCACTACGTACATGAACTTATGTATATATTAAAATACACACCTATATACATTACGAAACATATCTATGTATATTCATATACATACTTTCGAACATTACGATATAAACTTATGTACATTAAGATATACACCCATGTACGTACATTCAGATACATATTTATGTATATTAAGATAGATACCTATTACATTCAAGGAAGATCAGAAGAGTGCCGAATTAGGCATCCAAACGAGGGCGTTTGGCAACGAAATCCTCAGAGGGAGGGCCATTAAGGTCGGGGGCGGCGGAATCAAAACTGCCATTGGAGTTAAGAGTGGTGGGAGGCTCGGGAGCGTCAGGCTCCAAATCCACGAGCTTGCGCTTGTGATCGGTGGGAACATGGCTAGTTGCTCGGACGAGAATCTTTCCGTAATAACCCCAATGATCGAGAGGGAGAAAGAGGAGAGAATGTGAGGTCAATGAATTTTTTTGAGGCAATTTCTTAATTTTAGAATTTTGTTCAAATTAAAAAAAATCACGTTGAGAATATGTTAGGGAATGAGCGCTTGTTATTCAATATTTTGAGGAGTGAACACTTCCGACAAGGAGTTCTTAAGGCGCACCATGATGAAGATGTATCCTTATTAATGTTTTGGATGTGGGGATTCGTAATTATCGTTAGAAATTAGCAAAATGGTAGACGAATTCAAGAAATGTCGCTGACCTTCATATATACCAAATTACCAATTGTATCTAGATGGGGTGTGATCTAGATCTACAGGGGCTTATTGACCTATAAAATGATCGGTTATAGTTGGATAGGTCATAGTGATTTTACATTCAGCAAATTTTTCTCTATTTTCATGCTTTGTTGTTGTTCAATTCCTTGTTTTTGTGTCCTTACTCGATATAGTGTTATGGTAATTCGGTTGATGCTGATCATTGTTCGTTCGTGTGGTCACAAACAATTGCCTTTAGTCGAGGATTTACATGGTACTCATCGAAGATTTGATGAGGTAAAGAGGAGAGATTTTCGATGAAATGACAATGAGGGATCTTAACAAAATTGCCCCCGAGTATGATACTTCTCTTCGATCACCAACGAAATCTCCCAATCGGATCCATCCCTGTAAAATCGGAGGTAATCCGTAACTCTCTGTTTATTCAAATCCCCCCAAAGTTGATGTTAGGATAAGAAAATCATCATCTAGCTGGATACCAGTTTGAATTTTTTTGCACAACGTTTCTGCAGATCATATTTGAAGCTTGTACGAAGGTCACCAATGAATCTCATTCCATAAATTGGCTGCTATATATACGGGATTTATCTTCTTCAGAAACCTAGATTGAGTTGAACCTGACTTTTCTTTTAAATTGCAGATAGAGATCTACTTTCTTGCTACTACCGGGGCAAGTGCTACTTCTTGGGACCGGGCGGATTTGGGCTTAATAGTTAGAGAACCAGACTTTGATTTCTATTTCATGCATCTATAACAAAACACAATATATTTGACAGTTAAATCCCAACAATTAATTAAAATGAGTCAATTATTCGTTAAATGTACAATAAACCTAGCTAGGGGAAAAATTAGTATAATTTAATTTACATCAGACACGGAGTCAGAAAAAGACTAACTCATTATTTTTAAATAATAAGTTGTTTATAACAAATAAATAAGAAATATTTATGCCGAGCACACCAAGTAAATTAAATACTTAATTATAGATAATTTTACATTTATATAGGAAAAAGCAGCAAGATCGGATGGTGGTGGCTGCTCGCAGGGTAAGGCACGAGCAGCAATGGTCATCAGAGTTTAGCAAGCATCAAATTCATTGCCCCCATCCTGGTCCCTCCGACAAGAGATTCGTGGCTCTGTTGGTGAATGCGGACAGAACGTCCTTTTTTCAGCTTGATGTGCAGAGGTGGCATGGCACAACTTGATTCAGAAAATGTGGTTATATTTGGTTTCAGATGTAATTGGCTCTAGGATGACAAAATGAGTTCGTCTTCAACCACAAGGAGGTGGAGAAGTCGCAGAGGTTGGCTATTGTATTGGCTGCCTCACAGGAGTGCACAAAGGCTGTGAATGAATTGCCCAACATCGGTGTGTTACCAAATGTGTGGCAGCCGATGGGGATTAGTTGGCAAGCCCCTCCGGAGGGGTGGACGTGTGTAAACACGGATGGGAAGTTCGGGGATGGCCATGCGCTCGCGGCTTGTGGAGTTGTATTTGGGGATTATAAATATGGGAATTGCTTGGGCGGGTTCGAAAAAAAAGAACGGAACGAAGGTGTTTTCGAACAAAGCTCAGGGAAGTTTAATTAGCCGGCTTGACAGAAGCTTAGAAAAGAGGATGTCGCAAGGTATGTATTCACACCGACTGCACAGAGGTGGTGGCAGAGCTGCATAAGACAAAGTTGGGTAACAAGTTTCACGTAGATTTATTAGACCATATCAAGGAGTTTGTGCATCGAGAATGACATGTTCAGTTTAGATACAAATTCTTTTGAAAAGCCAACAGGGCAGCAGATACAATGGCAAAAATTACAAATTTGGTCTCGAAATCACAACAATACTTTTGAGATCCCCATCTCAAGTGAGTAGGACTTACAAAATGATAGGCAATTTGGTAGACAAGTCATGAGTAATATTATGGACTAGCTTGATTCATACCCTCCTGGTATAAGAAAAAATCATTGGCCCCATGATACTACCAGTAAAGTGGGGCCACCATTGGTTCCGACTTCAAACACAAAGGCACACTTACACACACACACATATATATATATATATATACATTTCGTACACTTTCTCTCAGCCACATCATACATATTACACCTTTTATCTCACTCACAACACAATCTCACACATATATTATTCCATCATTAGATGAAAAGTTATTGAATGACTATGATTAAGAGATAGAATTTACTATTCATTGATTTAATTCAATGATTAATAAATTCTACCTTAACTTATACTATAAATTATACAAAAATAATATTAAACCACTTAGTTTAGATTACGAAAATAATTTTAAAATTTTAAATTTCAATTATTAAAAATTTAGTACTATAAATATATTTTCAGTGTAACAAGAAAATATTATTATTAAATATACATCTTAAAAATAAACATTTTTGTCTAGAATACATCAAAACGTGATTAAAGTGATAAAATAATTAAAAGGAAAAGTTGATTTTTCCCTTAGAGGTTAGTCTGACAATTAGGGTTAAATATGTTAAAATTGGTTGAGTTAGAATAATTAACAAATTCTAATGGGTTTAACTAGTAATAACTTATTTAATTAATCGATCAACTCAATTATGTAACAAATGAGTTAAGTTAAACTCGAATTAATACGTTAGATACATTTTTGCACAAAAAAGTATTTTTTTTTTTAATACATTCTAATACACAAATCTGTAGTTAAATGAGTTTAATTGAGTTGAGCTTTTTAATACGTCAAAGCGGATTAGAGTATATAATTAGTAATTGATTTAATTCCATGAATAATAAATTCTATCTTTAACTTAAATTGTAGATTAATATAGAAATAATATTAAACTATTTTGTATACATTACAAAAATATTTTCAAAACTTTTAAATTTCAATTATTAAAAACAATTAGTACTATAAATATATCTTGAGTGTAACCAATAAATATTATTATTAACTTTTCTATCTGAAGTATTTTCGAAATATATTTTGAAATTCGATCTGAAGTATTTTTGAAGCTCAAATTCCAAAATTTTGATTCGATTTTTGATTTTAATATAAAATATAGAATAAACATGAAGAGAATAAACTCTTTACTTCACGCACTCAAAGCAAGATACTTACCATGGATAAAATATAATATTACTGGACGAAATATAATAAGCAATATTTATTGATTTTTAAGCAATAATGTATAATAAGTAGTAAAATTAACGAAATAATGAGTACACACTGTATAATACTATACACCATATGGTCCATATTCACACCTTCCATCTTATGCTTCACACACATTTTTATGTACACTCTTCCACCACTGTTAGATGAAAAATTAATGAATGACTTTGATTAAGAGAGAGTATTTTTATGAATTTAAAATAATACATAAGTTTGTCTATATTATATCAAAATGTAATTAAAGTGATAAAATAATTAAAATGAAAAATCGGTCTCACCAAAATAGAAATGGATCCATCCTGTATGGATTTTTGGTCTCCAAGCACTACACCCATCCTACCAACCGTCCACGTTTCCTTCTTCGTCACTACACATATGAAGGACACGAATGCTTCTCATCTTTTTTCCCGAGGATGATTTGGAGATATATTCTCATCATTTTCATCCAGGTACTGATTATAGTCGTCTCTTTGGTCCCGTTGAGGGGATATTTTGTATATACAATTTTAAGTGCCAGAAGGTGGCACTATGGAACCCTGCCACAAACGAGTTGAAGCATCTCCCACAGAATCATCATTTACTCCGAAACGACAACCATAACCACTATGTTAAGTCCAAATTTGGATTTGGGCTGAACCCTGTGACCAATTGTTACAAGGTTGTTTGGTTAAGGTACCTTGTCCACCCTCCCTATCATATTCTCCATGTTTGGATTTACGATCTTGGTGATGAAGATTCCCGCTGGAAACCATCCATCCAAAAGCTGGATAATTATATATTGGGATCTTGTCTTATCCTATACTCAAGCGAAAGCGAGTATATGAAAGGTGTTTGTTATTGGATTGATATGGAGCACGGTAATCAATGTTCTATGCTTGCACTCGACATGGCCACTGAGGTATTTAGGGAGGTGGCTATACCACAATATTCTTCTAGTGATTATGATGGTCTCTATTGTTGCCTTCAGGCTTTGGTCCCCAATGAATCAATAGCTGATAGCTCTGATCGTCGACTATAACAAAGGCCATGGTCGCTGCTTTGATACGTGGGTAATGGAGGAGGAAGGGAATTTCGTGAAGAAATTCACAAATAGTTTTGACACTGGATTACATTGGTTCATGTATGATTATAGTGATCATGATCCAGATGATGCGATCAGGTTGTGGCAGTGGCAGTGGCACAGGGAACTTTCTGGTCATCATGAACGTGTTTTGGTATTGACCGATTGGCTTGGGAACGAACGAGAGGACATTAAGATTATTCATCTTCCACATTACGGTAATATATACATGTACAAGGAGAGCACGGCTCCTATTGGAACCATTCCGGCCACTCGATCATCATGTTCTGAATAGTAGTTAAGGTTTGTGCATGCGGCTGTTTTGGTTCGGAGTTCGTCTGATTGATTTTGCGTGAAACTATAATGCCATAAATTCTATTCACAAATTCAAATTAAGTTTGTTCACTTCTTTCTGTGTTGATGATGTATGCTTCGGGAATTTTTCTTTTTCTTTTAATGAACACTTTTTAAAGATTTTTTTTTTTTTTAAAACGGAGAAAGCGTTTAATCCAATTGATGCTAGAACAATTAATAGACATAGATGATAATTTTTAATATAAATATTTATTCTTTGGTTGCATGCTTTAATTTATTCGAGGATACGAAGTCAAAAATTAAATATTTCGTATTTAAGCATACAGATTAAAAATAGTCTAAAAAAAAAAGGAGGGGGAGGAATGATGGAAAAATAATTTGATAATAATTAATTAAATATAACGAGGGAGAGTAATTGAGGGGGCAATATATAATGATCGAAAGAGAATGATGTATAATTGAAGAAAATATTTTGTTATTAAGCATTGCGCATTTCTTTACATGAGTTTTAATATAAAAAATCGTTCTTCCGTTTCGTTATATTTTTAAAATTTTAAATTGAAAAATATAAAAATGACATAAAATATATTTAAAAAATATATAAAAATATTTTTTCGTCATGAAGGCCCTCGAACACGAGCTTACACTAGTTTAGACATATTTTACCGGGTGGAGTACGGAATTTGCTTGCAACCTTGAATTCTATTTACACTAGAAATTAACAAACCTTTTTGAGCTTCATGATCAACTGACCTTACATGACTTCTTCAACCAGAAATGGATGTTTTTGATATCATTTTTAACAGGGTGCTACGAACGATGGAAAGGGCTGGTAAAGTTGCGAAAACGTACGTGCAGGTTACATGTTAGTGTCCCTTTTTCAGGAATTTGATGTTGCACTCAATGTCTTCTGGTCTATCTTGATGCATAGGATTATTGGAGAAGTGCATCAAAATGGCACTGATGTGGTTGTAGCCACTGCTCCTGAAGATGGAACGTTAAGGCTCTGGATGGGTAAATGGAAGATACTCGCGTGTTAAGATACTTTTAAGTATTTTTCTTCCTTAAAGTTTGATGCCGAATTAATCTTTGGCTGATTCTGCTACAGGCTACAACTACAGCTTTAATTAGGACATGTTGGAATTTTATAAAATATATGATAATGTTAAAGGTAGAAATGAGTTGAAAACTATCAAATATGATTAATATCTTATATTGAGAATTAAAGAAAAGTCGAAAAATGTCATGGCAACCGAGTTGAAGAACAAGATCTTGCACCGGCCAGCCCCTCCACCGGCGGCACTATCATCAACAACAGAAATTACTTCTCATCTTTTTTGCCCGACGATAATTTGGAGATATGTTCTTATGATCATTTTGATCCAGGAACTGATTCTGCTTCTCCGTATACAACCCAACTCTTTGGTCCCGTTGAGGGGATATTTTGTATATGCAATTATAAGAACCAGAAGTGCCAGAAGGTGGCAATATGGAACCCTGCCACAAACGAGTTGAAGCATCTCCCACAGAATCATCATCTATTCCGAGACGGCGACGTATCACAGGAGATGTTGCCCGTTCATTCTATGTTTGGATTCGGGCTGAACCCCGTGACAAATTGTTACAAGGTTGTTTGGTTACGCTGCAGCTTTGTCAACCCTCACTTTCACATTCTCCATGTTGGGATTTAGGATCTCGGTGATGAAGATTCCTGCTGGAGATCAGAAGTATCCTCCATCCAAAAGCTGGATAATTATTGGGATTTAGTCTTATATTGCGGCTTAGGAGGCACGCATATGAAAGGTGTTTATTATTGGATCGCTGAGGAAGGCTTGAGCAGTAATCAATATACAATGCTTGCATTCGATATGGACACTGAAGTCTTTAGGAAGTTGACTATACCACAATATATATTCTTCTAGTGATTATAATTCTCTATTATAGCCGTACGTAAGGATTTAGTCCCCGATGAATCAATGGCTAGCTCTAATTATCAGTTATGAGCACCGTGATGGAGAAGGCCCGTTTGGCCACCTTGGTACGTGGGTGATGGAGGAGGAAGGGAACTTCGTGAAGAAATATATACACAACTTCATGCTTCGATGTTGGATCGAGTACCATATTATAATTGGTTCATTATTGATTATAATGATCAGGATCCAGATGATGTGATCAGGTTATGGGAGCGGGAATATGACTATACAACTTCTGGTGGACGTTTGTTAGAGTAGCTTAGCTCATCAATACGCTACTTTAAAGTACTTTTTATTCAATGTACAAGGCGTGATCTAGAAAAAGGTTCCACGTCCAACTATTAGCAGCCCAAACATCCCCGTCGAGTTGGGATACGATAGTGAATTTTTCTAGTATAACAAATACAGAGAATACGGTCACACAAGTAATATTAATGAAAAAAAGCCCTAAATAATCACACTACAATCATATTCCAAGTGGAAAATATGGCAGCTTATGGGAGTCCAACGTTCATACTAGGCAGGGGTATCGATTGAGCTGAACATTCTATATTCTGGTAGAGTCCAGTGAATACTTTGTGCTATGCTCTCTCCTGGGCATCGATTTGTCACGAGTGAAAAAAGAAGTTGGGGATTATGGTTACCATATCCACAGTTACCACGAACCAATTCAATTGACGTAAAAACAACATAAAGATAACAAAGCCAGAATAATAAGGAAAACGCAGGAAATAATCATAATCATAAAGAAACAACGAGACTTTAAATATGTAGATTAAACTGCCAAGTTCATATCATTTAAGAGTACATACAAACCAAACTTTTGCGAAAATATATAGAGAAGCTACTAACAGGATTGAAATCACACTAATGAATATATGCTACTAATTTGTAATCTCCTTTTCCTCGTGGACACGCCCATGGCTTACTGAAACTAGGCTTTCATCATAAATGGCAATGGGCAGGAACTCATCCAGGTCCATCCAATCTAAATAGTCTTTTATTTCTTGTGTGGTGTTATCATAAGAAATTATTGCAGTATACTGAATCTTGATAAGAAGTTCATCCTTCTTCCAAAATCCAAGAATTGCATCATTTTCGAAGAAGGGTCCTATTTTAAGGAATTTATGCCATGACCTCGAGCCACCATCTTCCTTCATCACCCAAATATGGAAGAAGCTTCGATTAACGGGACAAGTGTAACTAACCATGGCAAGGGAATCCTTCATCCCAATAAGCTTATACCAACTTCCATTATCACCGAGACCCTCTGGAAACTCTATCACCTCGGATACCTCATTGTCTTCTGAATCCATCACAACAAGCCTATCCCAACTTCCATTATCACTATGACTATCTGGCAAGTTTATTACCTCAAACACCTCTTTGACCATGTCAAAACATAGGATCTTATAGTGGATGACGTCATGCTCAAAGAACCAGTAATATTTTCCATTCAAGTACACCTGGCCAGAGGCAAGCTCCATACGATTACTCGTTGGGATGTGAACATTGATACTTCTCCAGGACTCAGCATTTAGACTGTATACTTCAGCTTTCATTATTTCAGATCTGTGTAAGACGGTCCAGATTCTCACAACCTTGTAATCCTCAGTGTTGGGATCAAAACCAAATCCAATACAGAAAACTCGATGGTCTAGATATTCGTCTGGTGGGGCCAGGTCCAGGATCAGCGGTTGAGTCAAACCAGTGGGGAGTGCCTTGTAATCTCTAATAGCAGGGTTCCATAGTAAAATGTCTTGTCCTCCATCTGACATGCAAAGAATGCCATCACACAGAAGAACTATTCCAATTTCCATTTTGTTTTGGTTGTTCACAACAGGTAAATCTAGAGAAACACAATTGAAAGCTCTTGCTTCACTACCATGGAGCAAGCAGACATGCTCATAATTCCTTATTACTAGGGCGCAATTCCCTTTGCTTGTAGTAGCTCGAGTTAGGCGATGCATATCAATGAAACCACGATCTTCTATGATTCTTCTCCAGGACTTGCAAACAGATTTAAATCGAAGTAGAGACTTCACCGGCAAATGGGCAAGTATAATCATATGTACATCACTTGGTAAATATGTATTCTCCACGCTGTTGCTGCTCATGTTGACACATACTCCACACAAAATGTGTACCTTTCATGCACAAGATAGGCATATGATATCTGTTAAATCATGCCCATTGTTTTCCTCAAATTAAGCTAACTAATAGATGCAATATAATTAAGCTCATGCGAGTTGTAATAATGTTTGCCAATGACCTATTCAATTTCTTCACACATACGTTCAGTATGAAATAATGATTAAACCTCGAGCAAAACCATCATGCCCAGTGGATACAAGCTTTAGATGAATTAGACAAACTAGGAATCAGATTCAATTTCATTTGTTCAGTCACAAATGAAGGACTAAGTTTCACTTTAGTCATGGCAAGTCAAGACTTTGGCCTAAAATAATTTAAACTGATTAATACTCTATTACAAATAAGTATTTCTTTTCAGTTGGCACATAATATAGACATTTCATTTGATTCGATTAGCTTACAAGAACTGAAGGACAAAAAAATGCCCTTGAGGCATCTATCATATGACAAACAGTTTAAATTACCCAATGAACTTATAATGTGATAGCAATCAAGGATTAATATACATGGGCTAACTATAAAAAAGGGGTGCATACTATTATTTTGACTCAAAAAAAGGTACCGTACTATTTTCACTTCAAAAAAGGGGTGCGTACTATCATTAATTCATCAAATTAAACCTCATCCGACCCAGTTTCCTCCAATTTAAAGAAGATATGGGTTGTTTAATATCCAAGAGAGTTGGATCGGATGAGGTTTAATTTGATTCTTGAATCGAATAAAGTTTAAATTGATGAATTAATGATAATACGCATTCCTTTTTTGAGGAAGAAATAGTATGATACTCTTTTTTGAGCTAAAGTAATAGTTCGTCGACCCTTTTTTAAAGTTAAATATACATAGATATACATAGGAGCAGATGAAGCCAGAGAGAGAGAGAGAGAGAGAGAGAGAGAGAGAGAGAGAGAGAGAGAGAGAGAGAGAGAGAGATTACCTTGATCTCAGAGATCAGAAAAGAAAAGAAGTTTAGCTTCAGAAAGAGGTAGGTTCAAGAATAGAAATTTTAGGGACCTAAGAGCATCCATATCATGTTAAGGCCGGGGGTTTTCTTCAATTGATAAACACCCTACAAAATCAAAGGGAAACAGACAAAGATCAACGACGGGCTCGATGAGATGATATTGTCTAATTCTTTTCCTGATAATAACGAAATGAAAATGACTACGGACAAACTCTGAGTTGAGTTAATTTTTTATTCTAATTTTTGAGCTAGCCAAATTGATTCTACAAAGATAAGGACTACGAAATTCTGAACACATTAGAGATTAAAGCACCAACTCATCAGGGATTATAACACCAAAAGCCCAATCTGATTATTAATTATGAACATAAAGAGCAAACAAGAGAAGCTAGCTAGACAAAGGGTTAAAATAAAGAGATCTTATTTGAAAAGAGTAGTCACACCTTTGCAGACTCCAAGAAGAGTGCAGATAAACTTTGCAGAGCACCATGTAAACTCCAAGAGTGTAGCAGAGATGGGAATGAACTCCAAGCTCATCAGCAGGGGTTGTTCCTTTCCTTGTAACCAAAAGAAAAAAGAAAGAAGCAGGGGTTGTTCGTGATGATGGTGAGTTTGGAGAGTGTTTGATGGGTTTTAACTTAACCCACAGAGTTTAAGACAATATAAATAGGTCCCTCAAATGTTTTTAACTTTTAAGTTCGGAATCTCCTTGGTTTGAAAATTAACATTAAGGTCCTTTAAATTTAGGTGTAAGTTTAAACTTCCAAAATCAGTGAATCAAACCACACCGAACCACCTCGAATCGATGATTTGATGGTTCAGTTAAGGTTTGAAAATTTTAGAAATTGCTTGGTTCGATTTGATTTATATTTCCAATACTTCAAAGTGAATCGAATCAATCTACTCATATACGTGTATATATATATTAAATATACCCCTTTTTCTAAATATATGAATTTAAATAATTTTATACAGTAAATCGCATTTTGCATCTCATCAATGGTGAAGCTTATTATCAGGAGGAAGTATCGCTACTTCTTTAGTTTACGGGCCATAAAACGGTTAAAAAAAAAAAGAGGAGGAGGGAGGGAGGGGGAATAAAAAATTGATACCAATGATCTTATCATATTCAAAAGGGTTTTTTGCATTTTAGGTCCCATGGTTTTCGTAAAAAGGCGAAAAGGACCCCCAGGTCTGAGTTATTGTCGTTTGGGCCCTATGGTATTAGTTTTATAGCCAAAAGGGCCATTTTGAACGAAAATCATCAAAAAAACTAACAACAAGGACTAACATGCGATTTACGTGACTATTTAGAGAATATTTTAATCATTAATGATTTTACTAAACTTTAGGGGTGATAAGTGTATATTAAAAAAAAAAACAAAAAAAACTCCTCCCCTCCCCTCCCCCCACCCCACCCCACCCCCTTCCCTCTCCCCGTTCCCCCCTCCTCTCTCACCCCATCTCCCTCACTCCCTCTC
>JAOWAN010049052.1:0-13918 GCA_028566635.1 Lobelia cardinalis
ACCGGAATTCCAAAATGGGGTGTTTAAAGTTGCATTAATAATATGTAAAATGCAACAATTAAACCTATATGTTATTTGAATGTAAGTAACATCTTTAATCAATGTTACTTTTAATTCTTTCTTGAGTAAAAACTTCCCGGTAGAAACCCTAATTTACCGGGGGGTCAAAAATGGGGTGTCTACAACTGGGTAGGTCCCTTTATATAGCAGCTGAAGTGATAAGGTTCAAGGTCTCCAGATTTGGTAGGAGTCTGCTTGCCCACGTACAGCCAGCCTGTCAATCACAATCCTTGTCTAATTCTAACTCCTGTTGCCTACACCAGTAGAGATAAGGTGATGTAGAGTTCTAGCATGATCATGCTTCCACACTTACGAGGCGTGACCTAGTTTGAGTCCTTCTAGGAACCGAACTGTGTCGAGCTGTACCGAGCTCAACTGTCTCGGCATGTATTCAACCATGCTCGGCCAACAGCCATCCGTCCTGTCCCGATATCCTGACCTGTTCATGATCGCCCATGCCTGGACTAAGCTCGATACCATGCTCGCCAGGTAAGGGAAAATTATGGTATCTACAGACATCTCCGTTCAACCGTGCACAATGGCCATCATCACGCCAGACGTGGTGAAGAAAGATACAGAGACACAGACTTGCGCTCCCATCTGGAGTAAAGTCGACGGAGCTCTCACGGAGATCATTCTAGATCCACCTCCACACTGTGAACCCCTCTGACATTCAGAGAGTGGAGCACCTCAGGGTGCAAGGAGAATTGTTTGCCAGGTTAGTGGCGATCAACAACGAACTGCTGAGGAGGGGCCAAGCCCCAATCGACGAAACCGCCATCATGGGCAATGGCGGTCAGGTGGATCCCCTTACGGGGAGAAAGAGAAAACAGGAGCGAGAGCCTTCTGAGGCTAACTCGCACCCAGCAGAAACATTCATGATCGCCTCACTGACACAAGGAGGGGGATCCACAGCCGCCTGCAGATAGGCAATGGCGATCTTCCGCCACTAGCACCCCGACAAGAGCGGGCAGTGGAAGACGACGTTCATGGCGGCGGTCACCGCCCAAGTGATCGCCGTAAGGCAAATATTCCTTCCAAGGATGAAGAGATAGCTGACCTGAGGGAGCAGCTGGCCGCTGCACGTGCGAACAAGAAACCACGCAAGGGTAGCGGAGACCCTTTCACCCGACGGGTGAAAGATAGCCCCATGACGAGCAAGGTTAAATTTCCAAAATTTGAGAAATATGATGGCTATTCTAATGCCAATAATCATATACTATGTTATGAGGTAGAGATGAGCGTGGTCTCAGATGACAGCGCGGTCAGATGTTGGGGTTCGTAAAATCCCTCTCTGGGAAAGCTTTGAAGTGGTACGGGGCGTTCCCCGAAAACTCTGTAGACAGTTGGGAGTCTTTCAAAAAGATGTTCCTAAAAGAGTTTAGCTGTGCGGGTGAAGATACCAAAAAGTATTGACGACCTAACGAGCTCCGAGAAAGCTCGGTCGCAGCCATCAGAAGACAAGTACTTAGCCAGATATGGAGGGAACATCTCCTTGGCAAGCGACCTCTCTTGAGATCTCGCAGAGAGGTCGACCTTTATTAGTTCACTCCGCGAGAAAAGGGAATGTGATCCTCCCTGGCGCGACCTATATGAGACCTCGCATGGAGGTAATGTCTCGTGCGAGCTTGGTCTCATTTCTCGCATTGAGGCTTACTAATTGCGATCTATGTAACTCCCGCGAGCAATCTAGCTCAGGAGTCTGTATCCAATATGGAGAAGATCTTCATTAATGAGGGAATATTTCATAAGAAGTCATTTTCATACATGACTCTTATTTACTTGTCTAAAGAGGCTTGGATTAGGATTCTGGCTACCCTAGAACTCTGAGGGAGTAGAGGTGGCTAGAACTCCTATTCCTCTAAGGATTCAACATCCTCAACATCTATAAATAAGACCCTACACCTATAGGCAAAGGTACGATCTCATACGCACTTTCTAGCCCCCAAACTCTCTCGTGAATTCTCTTGCTTCTTAGTGAACTTGAGTTCTCATTCTCACGCCGAAGCTTGTTTGGTAGGGCCACCCCCTACCTCATAGTAACGGTGTTGTTTTGCAGGTCCTGTTGCTGCTCAGCTCAACAACCTTCAGCCATCGCAGAGCTCACCCAGATCACAGGAATAACCGTGCATCATCAGTAGTTCCGTTGCCGGGACTGTTTGTTTAAATGCCGAAAATCCTAACTACCTAAACTACAACGAAAAACATGTCTACCGAAAATTAAGGTCGAGAAAGATGACTCGTTGGGGCTACAACAACTGCAATAGAGAAGAGTTACTCCCTCATCATGAATCGAGAAATTTTGCTCGTGCCTACTAAGTTCATGCAATTAGGTTGCACTACTTCCCTTGTTCGCGAAAAATTTCAAATTAGGTGCACGGCTTCCAACTCTCAAGCATATCTTATATTTTCTTGATGTTTTAATTACTTTCTACTGTATCACGTTAATGAGTTGACCATGAAACTCATGAAAGTCGAGTTGCGTGGCACACAATTTATGTGCTCTCGAAGCAGGTATTATTTGTCCATAAAAAAAAAAGCATGGAAATTATTGATTAGCTCAACTACAAACCAAAAACAACAAAAATCTGAAACAAGGATTGTGAGCACGATAAAAAAATAAAATCAATGTATTCGGCATAATTCTGCTCATGGCTTAGACAAGCCTACACTGGGCAACCTCTCCCCTTGAATTGACCAATAAGATTTTGAGAATCTTGAATTCCAGCAAACTTTACGTTGAAATAAATAAGGTTGCTCGAGTGTCACCTAATTCACGACTAATGCTTGGATCACGAAAACCATATGGTGTCATATGACCATATCGTCCATACGACCGTCTGTTCTCATCTGTGATCACATATGCTATATGATATTTACATATCCTCCAACAATAATATTACTTTTTATCTACTACCCATATAGACTTTTCCTATTAAACAAAAGTAAAAAGCATGGTCACAATTCCAAGGGGGCACTACTGGGGTAAAAGAGAATTTTCACAAAAAGCATCATATATATCATATACTCCATCTGATAATCAGTACAATCTGATTAACACTACGATCTGCTACGATCTGACCTTCGTAATCCAAGCATTATCCAGCTCTACCTAAGACCAGTTGCTGATGTATGCTACTGCAAACTTCAACATCCAGCACCATCTAAGTTTCATTTGGGCAGCACCCCTTGCCTTGCCCAAAGATCTCCTTTCTTTCTTCGTACCATCTATGGCAGTCTTAACTCCATTTAGGAGTATGACTAGAGGTCACAGCTACACACATACCAGGTAATGTAAATTTGTTGACTGTTATTCTGACGTACCTGCAGCAATAACATTATCTCTTATGCTTTCGCTTTGATAGTTGAATCCATATACACAAGGGGCATAGATTATAGATAGAAAATTTAGGAAAACTTTTTCTACCATATGTCAGATCTTGAAATACTTGAAACCATATTCAGGGCTTGTCATCCCTTCTTCCCAATCACCCATGCGGCGACCACCAAAAACTACCTGTTGAATGCCCAAATACCTGCGCACATAAAGACAACAATAAATGTTGAGTTAGGTGGTGGAAGTGGCCAAGGATTTTTTGCAACTGTTGAAATATTATATTCATGGATGAGAATATTGACCCCAAGTCATAAACAAAAGCCTCAATGGAGATAAGAGCATACTCTGAGCTCAAGACAGTCAGGCAGTTGAGGAGAACATCGATCGCAAAGAAATCACATGTACCAAGGTCTACCCTGTTCCACATTTTTGTATTAGTTATCCCTTCGTGAAAGATAATACCAAACAGAATATAGCAAATCAAAATTTTGTATAACTATCATTCATCAGTCTTCATTCAGAAAACTCATACCAGACGCGACCCCAGTTATCCTGAAACTCAACATCACCAATATCATGGAATGATGATGGCATCACATTAGACCCCTTATCTGAATCATAGAGAGGATTGAATTCCATTGATGAATTTGCCAACTGCAACCATAAGAACCATTTCAGTAATTTCTAATATTGCCAACACCCAAAACTTCCACATGACATGAGTCACTTTTCACTCTATACAAACAATGCCTCATTCAAGATACTTTTGCAGCAATGAAGTTCATGCCCTTCTGTTTTCTCCGAATGCAATTGGAGAATATTGAATACTCATAGGAAAAATTGCCCTTCTGTTTGCTCCGAATGCATCATGATTCGGCATGCAAATCAGATTTGCTCAACATATGATGAATATGAAAGAAGTGAAAAAGTAAGGGGCAAGAAAACAGATGAGCTATCAGTTCCAGACATTAGTTTCTACCCGAAAACGTCATTGCACACTGCAACTAAAATTTTATCATGTGTCTCGTAAATCTGTGATGGTCGCGTTCGTATTTGCATGAATGCAAATATCTGTGGTAAAGATCAGACAGTATTTTTGCATTTCAAGAGAACTCATTATTATTCACAGGAAAAAAGATCTTAGATGTGTAGTGCAAGATGTCATTTATGTTGATGTGGCAAGACTCCACAAGATAGTTGTCATAATACTGTGCCTCAAAGACTAAGACTCTCAAATCCAGCGGTGAAGTCACCTTTGGGTGTGAAAGGCAGTACCACCATTTACATTTGAAAGAATACTTTTAAAGGTAAAACGGTTATGGAGTTGAAGTGTAAACATATACACCTTTGACTCTCAAACAAAATTCTTTTGCAGTAATATTGCTATTTGACCGCTTAAGAGTATCACCGAAAATATGCTCCCTAAACTTCTTCAAACTAAGGAATGAAGCTGGAGAATGGGATATGCGAAAGCTTTGATTACAGTTCGCTTCTCAACATTCTAATGCTCCTTAGGTTTGCTATATTTGTGCTTGTAACAGGAAAATTCCTAAATACTAAATAAAGCATGAACGGCATATGTAATCATGATGACAAGCCAACGTAACCAAACTTCTTAGCAGGAAAGCAAGATTTTTTATCCTACAATTTGGACAAAGTAACGAAGTTTGTCCTCGGATAGAAGGGTTAAGATGTTAAAAGAATGTAATATAATTGATCATGAAATCAAAGCAAACTACACAGCTGGCTGATACACGTATGTGGTAAGGAATGAAGCTGAAGAATGTGATGCAAAAGCTTTGATTACCATTCGCTTCTCACACACTCTAATGCTCCTGAGGTTTGCTATATTTGCGCTTGTAACATGAAAATTCCTAAATACTAAATAAAGCATGAACAGCATATGTAATCCTGATGACAAGCCAACGTAAACAAAGTTGTTAGCTGGAAAGCAAGATTTTTTATCCTACACCTTGGACAGAGTAACAAAGTTTGTCCTCAGATAGAAGGGGTAAGATGTTAAAAGAATCTAATATTGCTGATAATGAAATCAATGCAAACTACACAGCTGGCTGATACACGTATGTGGTAACCTTCAACTTGAAACTTGTAAGCAAACAACAATTTGTTAAATTTATACAAAGAGATATATGTGTACCTGCAAATTAGACGAATTAAATGCACCTAAACGCCCCATGACATACCATGATTGAATGACCTGCCACATACCATCCAAGTTGTATTAACTCACCAAATTTCATTTATACACAAGTCCTCAGCTGAATGATTTTTCCAGTTAGAAGAAAATACACGCACACACACAATGAAAAAAGAAAGAGAAGTTGTGCTCATTATAAATATTAAAAAGAGCTCACTGTAATAGAAAGAAATAAAGACAAATGAATGTAAAGAATCTACATACACTCCCAATCAGGTAAACATCACGATCAGACGGTGATCCGTATAACTCAAACCATATGTGGGAATCAACAGGGTTGAAGCTGTATGTCACAATTTATGAGACATAATCAATATGTTACAGAAGGTATGCCAACGCAGTCAGAACCATAAAATGAAGTTAATCAAAGTCCAATGTTCATGCTTGTAATGAGTCACCTCATGTGCAAAGATTAGTTTGAATTGCTTGATAAATAATTTCCCAGATAGGCAGTTGGTGGTACACCTACAATTAGAGTGTAACTTTCACATAGTGAAAAAACTGCAACCGTAATTTGTTGAGAAAACACACAAATTCCTCCCTTATCTTTTCGGCTTTCCCCAAATTACTCCCTCCATCTCACTTCATCAGATACACTTTCCGTTTTTGGTTGTCCCACTTGAAGAGTTACAGCCTTTTCATTTGACAAGGTTAACCTCACCTTTTGCTAAGAATAAATGTGGGCCACATGTAAGGGGCATTTAAGATAATTTGTATGTTTCAACTCATACTTAAATTCCATGTCCACTCAAAATGTATCTCTTGAAGTGGGCTGGAGGGAGTATTATTTTAAAACAATAACCAAGAAAAGAAAGAAACAATTTTTAAGAGAAAGAAGGTTCCTTTTTTCTTTTCTTTTTTAATTCTTCTTTTTTGTAGTTTTACTATAGATATTTTTTAAACCAAACACAGTAAAAAGTTAAATATTAATACTTTTACTCGAAAGCAAAAAGAGAAAGAAAATTGAAGTTTTAGTGTAAATATTCTCATGTTGCATCATTTACATTTAAATTAATATACATTTGCTGTTAACTTATATAGTATACACTTTTTTCCCTCAACAATTGTAGAGTACTTTCTTAATTGATATTTCAATGTATATTTTATTTTAGAATCACTTAAACTATAGTTTTTCTTAAAATTTCCTTGGCCCTTTCGCTTAGTCCAGTTCACATTTACGGACTTGTATGTTTCTGACCTAACCATCCTGCTAAGATTTAACAGATGTGTCAAGAGAATGGGAACAGCGAGAAAGCTTCAAAAGTATGTCAAATGGTAATTGATGTAGGACAAGCTATTTCCATGCATATGAGAAACCCAACCCAAGGCCCAAAATCTGTGCACCATCAAACAAGGCCTTTAGGTCTCATATAATAGGTTTCCTTCATAGATTAGGATTAGTATTTTCATTTCCTTGGTAGATTATTATTATTATTATCATTATCATTTAGCGCCTTTATGAATTAGGAAAGCCTTATTATTTAGTAACTAGCTATTTTAGTATGCATAGTCGTATTAATAAGGAAAGTCCTATTATATACTCCCTCCGTTCCAGGCAAAGGGTCCTTGTTTGAAAGTCAAAACTTTTTATTTTGTACTTTTCGCACTTTTTATCTCTTGCAAATAATAGCAAAATTATAAACTTTTTTCACGATATGTGATAATGCTATCATATTTTGAACATAAGGAATATATATATATATATATGAAAAAAAAAAATTTATGGCTTAATTTTTAAAGTGGGCTCTTTGAATGAAGTGTCCCACAGTGGAATAGTGGACTCTTTGCCCGAAACTAAGAGCGTAGTAACTAGTCGTTAATCCTAATCCTGTTGTATTAGTTTAATTATGTTCTTGTCCTAGTATTATAAGGAATAGTTTTAGCCTATTAATAAAGTTGTAATGTCTCCAAGTTATATAGAGTTGATTATTAATATTTGTGCTAGGCTTTTGCCTTAGTGGCCTACGGATATGGCTGATCCCTTATGAGGGTAAGGGTTTCTTCTCCTTCTTCTCTCTTTCTCCCTCTTCTTCTACCTGACTTCTATTATGTTTCCTAAATGCTCCCACCATTAGTAATACTCTAGGGAACCTAGGGAGGGAGAAGGTGACATGTGGATTTAGCAAGAATGTTGGAGTTAGATGATATAATCTACAGATAGTGGATGACAGCAGAAGCTTAGATTGAGCTATAAGAGGGAGAAAAGAAAAGGGTGTTTGGCCAAACCTACAGAGAGCTAGTGACAAGAGCAAACCAATAGGACCAACACGTGATTAATGCACTCCAAACCAATAGGACCTTTATTTATATTTAAAGATGAGATGTAGTCAGAACACCATGCGGATAAAAAAAATCCTATAAATTGGTGCACACAGCACACTTACATAGAGCCATTAGCATAAGTCTCGGCCCTCATCACTCGTTTATTCTCTCATCAATTAAACCCTCTTTGCCCCAGTGTCCTGTCATCCTTGCTTGAAAAATATCTCCTCAATCTTCTTAGTTGGACTGGTTTAATTAACCAACAATGGAATATACAATCATAGTGTGCATTTTACTTCTTTAATCAAAAACTACAACATGACAGCTTATCATTTGAATCCAATCTTAAAAGGATCCTTATGCAATGCTACTCCTCTATGGGGTTGACTCTTTTCCGAATTTTCTAATTATTACAGGCACTGTGGCGAAGTTTCTCATAGACCATGAGAAAAGGCTCACCTTGAATCCAAGATTTAGGCGTTTTTTTGACTCGAGCAAAAATGATGGGAAAATGTTTTAGTGGTCATGCAAAGTCAAACCTTTCCACATGGTGCAATTGGTACATTATGTTGGAAGGAGCTAGTTAAAGTTAATGTCTTAATTCCATCTTAAACGGGTCTCAGTTGTGGATTTAGTTTTGATTCCAGAGTCAACTATGCGTCTCAAGAGCGGCTGCCCCTGCCTATCTTTTTTTCTTTATGCATGGAAGGCAACTTTTGCAGGAGTCAATACTAATCATATTTCGAAGAGAAGCTAAAAGATCCTGGGTCAACCATCGTTGCATCTGTAAGAGGGATTTAGAAATGGTTGTTCATTTGTTACATGACTGCAACACGTGAAGGGAGTTGTGTTGTGGGACGGCAGTTGAACCCTAATTTTTATTTATATAGTTCTCTCCCTTTCTGTGGTGCTGCTGCTCTCTTATAGCTTGAACTTTTTGTTTTTCAGATTCCAGGTTGGACAAGCGACCCTCTTGGTGTTTTTGTCCCTCCTGCCCTATTACATGACATTGCTACATTGGCGACCTTCTACATATTTCTTGCAGCACTGCGACTTTATTGAAAGTAAACATTGTATATAACTTGTACTACGGGTAAGGAGTAAAATCCACGCTTACCCTGTTTTAGAGTTAGTGGATCTAATTTCAATGAGGACAAGCCCTCTTGTGCCTCAATTTAATCTCTACGGAGAAGTAAAGAGAGAGGAGCAATGAATTAATTACTCTCTAAAGCTGACTTTGAAAGCAAGGACAGAACCCGTTTTAGACTTGTGAAGATCTGGCCCCTTCTCACGAACTCTTTGTTGAATCTGCAGAAATACGTTGGCAAACACATTACAGATATTCATCCCAAAATAACAGCGAAAATAAGGCAAATTGGCACTTCAAGTGGGAAGGGTGCCACCAGCTCTGAGACATAAGACATAATGCAGAAAACATATACCACATAGGTCTTCTTAAAATAATTTATAGTTCACAACCAGTTGTTGTAGTAGTAGACGCACCTTATGCTAACAGCCTGTAAGTCTCTAATATAACTGACTTTGGTAGCATCAATGCGACCACATGAAGACGGTGTTGCGAAGGTGTTTATTTTTTAATTGGAACCTAAAGGAAGATATATGTTGACTGAAAACCAAACTACAAGATGATGGATAACAAGATCACCACATTTAAATCTATAACTGAACGCAAGCTTGAATGATAATATTTCCTCAGCAATGTTCAAAGATAAATATCCAACAATGAACCTCGAAACAGTGATACACGTTGCACGAAAAATATCTAAGTTCAGGTGCTCCATCGTACGACAATTCCTTGGCACATGCTGAAATATAAAGGCATAATAGGTTGTCGTATGAGACTTCCCTCAAAATGCAGGGCCCACCACGGTGATGAGATTCCCATAGATTTGTGGACGTGGTAACATACCATCGGAGCTGACACTTATGTGCGACATTTCTACAGTACGGAGTACTCCCTAGAAAGGGGACATCCAAGTAAGGGTGTCAATCGAATCGAGCCAACTCGCGAACTCACGAGTTGACTCAAGTTGGTATCGATTCGACTTCGAAAAATTTCGAGTTCGATTCGAGCTAACTCGAGTTCGATATCGATCCATTTAATTATGTTATCGAGCTTACGAGTCAACTCGCGAGTTGACCAAAATTAATATTTATTTTTGTTTTTATATATATTTATAAATATAAATATGTATTATCATATATATCCCGTTCGAGTTCGAGTTCGAAATACTCTAACTCGAATTCGAGTTCGAACTCGAAAATTTCTTATCGAGCCGAGTTCGAGTTGAGACTAGTATATTTTTTCGGGTTCGAACTCGAGTTCGAGTTGAACATTCGAGCTATCGAACCGAGTTTGAGCAAAAAAAAAACGTAAATTTCGGATCGTTGACACCCCTACATCCAAGAGTAGACCTCCCATACCCACAGTGGCAAAGCTAGGATTTGATGTCGAGGGGGGGGGGTGATCTTTATATGAGGCCGAATAATTTATAGTGTTTGTTGTCTTATCCTTTATCGTAGAATTTTGTTTGAATTTAAGTCAATCTTTCATTAAATTACACCGCACCAAATTAAAAATGAACAACATTTATATATAATCAGAAACGGGAAAAAAGAAACTGGAATATTAAAAATTTTAAGTTATATTTATCGGGTAATTATAAGTTATGAAAACGAAGTGAATGAATAATGCTTATCTAAGCCATTTCAGGATCTCTAAGGTTGTGTTCCGGGTGATTTCACCCATGTTTTTTTATTTTTGATTTTTCTCTCTCATTGGTCATACACTTTTTCTCTCTATCTCTTTCTTACTTTTTACTTTAATCATTACAAAATCTCAAAAATCAAATCAATAAATCACCGATCCAAATGCACCCTAAGATTTTTGTTTGAGAATTTTTGAACAATCATGATTTCCAGATGTTCAAATGTTTTCGAAGAGGATATGAGAGAGAGAGAGAGAGAGAGAGAGAGAGAGAGAGAGAGAGAGAAAAAAAAAACTTTTAAGTACTCCCTCTCTCCAAAAATAAGAGTCCCTTATTCTTTTTAGGGTTGTCCCGGAAAAAGTGTACTCCTTGGAATCTTGCCTTTTATAGAGCATTAAGAAATATTTGTGGCCATTCATTTTCAATGGACCCACAAGCCAAGCATTGGTGTCCACACATTAATAAAGTCAATGCATTCCTTAAACTATGTCCCAAGCCAATGGGACACTTATTTTGGGAAGGATGGGTAGTAATTATGGTTTTAGTAGAAGAAGGGGGGTAATTGCATATAGAAAAAAGGCTAGGGTGGCCACGGCCCCCTTTGGCCCTTCAGTAGCTCAACCACGTTACGCATGGGATCTGCAGCCCGTTCATGGGAAGGCCAAGGGTTTCCGATGGGAGGATGGAGTATGGAGTCCTCTATGTAGACCACTGAAAGGTGGCCAGATGGCCTAGCTAAGACAGGGGGCCTGCAAGAAGTAAGGACATAAAACAGGTGTGTGCCACTGTGAATCACCTACGCCAGTGAGCTGTCACATGCCGTCTACAAAGGCCTATAAGTAGCTATGAGCATAGTCATTGGTACTGTACACTTCACCTGCAGCCTTTTCCCCTTGGTCTTTCAATTAGCTTGCAATCTCACCCAACCTTCTGCAACTTTAAAGTGTTCCATTTGTGTGAGGTCATCCATCCCCGAAGCTTTCTTACCTTTCTACTAAGGTACTGTCGGATGGAAATACTTTTCTTCCAAAAGGTGAATATATCGATAGTATAAACAACTCATATTTTACTATACATTGATATGACACTAGCAACAGTAAAATCAACTTTTAATCTCAGTCCTTAAAATTTTTCAATCTCAACCATTTATTTCTAAACATCATTCTCTTCATTTTCAATTTTCATTCCCCCCATTTTTTAAGTCAAAACTTTTGTACTTGCAAGCTTTGGTAAATTTAATTATAACATTTCAGTTTTATAAACCTAATTATGACAGTTAATTTTTTTATTAATTAGAATGCTAATTTTCTAAGTTAATTTTTTTTCATTCGAATGCAGAGAGCACGGGCATACACTAGTCAAATGATAAATTAGCTCATGGACAGCAGTTACCTTGTTACCAGATCCTATCAACGCATCCAATAACTTGCCCCATAAATTACAAGAGATAGTTTGTGATTTATGTATCAAAGGACATTTATCCGCTACTGATAGATTTAACCTAAATTAATCACCTAAAATACCATTGGAAAATCCTTTGCTCCCGAACATATTTGTTTTGAACTTCTAGAACTTTCCTATATTTTCTTTTCTTTTCCTTTTCCACTTTTATAGAAACACATAGGTGTCAAGTAGCAGAAAAGGAAGACCTTCCAACAAAATAGGTTCCAGAGGCACAAAGTATTGTATGACAAACACTACCTTCATCAGGAAAGAGCTCACATTTGGTCATATCATGAAAGTCCAAAGAAGCCTACTAATGGATGAAAAAACTAATGACCAAAACTGATATTTCACTCAAAACAAATGAAAACATCTGCAGCAGAAAGTGACAAATAACTAGCTTTGTAAGTGCAAAACTGCTTTTGTGGCAGAGATTCACTTGCAAGAATTTATTAGAAATTATTTCTACTAGTATTCATTTCTAAGAACATACAAGGACAACTCTTAGATTGAGTAAACTAGCTGTGTCTTCATTTAACTTACAGCCTGCAGTCATGGTCTTCTGTTTATAAGTTTAAAAACTAAGCAAAAACATTAAAAATCAAAATCAAAAAGGCCTTAACGATATTGATATGGTTAGGCAAATTGCTCAATAATGGGAGGAAATAGGGTTTCAGTCCAAAGCAATAACAGGCTGGCCATTTTCAATGGCATCAGGAAGCCCCCATGGAGTTAACGAGGCTGCTGATGAATGCTTTGGAAGGCGTTAATCATCAGCGCATGATATTGGTGTAATTTTATCTATCTTTTTCCTTTATTTTCCCATAAGATGTAAAAAAATAATAATAAAACTAGTCCAGAAGTCACAATGGCACTTACTCTTGGAAAATCATAGTGGAACATGGAGTTTAAGCCTTACGAGCAAGTAAGAAGAAGATAATTAGATAGAATCAACGTTCACTTTGGAAAACAGATTTTTACAGACTAGCCTTGAGTAGAATAAGAATTTTACATTATACAGGAGAAAATTCCAATACCTTTCTCCTCATCTGCTCCGGATCCCCTATACTATCACCAAGAACAGCCCGAAGTTCAGAGTCGTGTTTGCATGCATCTTCCAGCACCCTGAAAAAGCACCTCAACCATGAGCGAGAACCAAGTAAATATCATTCACAACTTTACTCGAAATTGCAACTACTAAACCTCTGTAGGGATAAGGTACTGTATATTCATGTTCAGTTACAATTCAATCAAGTCGACCAAAATCTGTCCAATTTACTGCATGCTCCCTTGGCTAAGGTTTCGATCACGAGTCCATCATATCTCAATAACATAGTATCACTCATATCATCCATATCACTCATACATCCAATATCACACACTAATATCATTCAATATCACATATCAATATCAAACACTTTCCATCTACTACTCCTATACCTATGCTCTCTCAAAAATCAATTCAAACCTTTCACATCGCATTCTCTCTCCTTTTTCCTCAATTCTCTCCTCACATTCAAATATTTCACATCATGGGGGCAATTTAGTCTTTTACTTCATAAACTCATATCATCTCATATTCATATGGTGAACAGTATCATATTACCCGGTATCACCGTATTATAGAACTCGTGATCGGACCTTAAGCCAACTTTCGATATATAAAAGTAAACATGGGGCCTATATCGAATAATACGCAATATTCATTTATTCTGCGGATAGGTAACAAAACTTCAAATAACTAAAAACTACATTTGAATTGCAGATTTTATAATTATGTAAAGACAGGAATACAACAAACAACAACAACAACTAAGCCTTTATCCCAAACTAGTTGGGGTCGGCTAAGATGAACCATCGATAGTCCAA
>JAOWAN010049062.1:0-13918 GCA_028566635.1 Lobelia cardinalis
TCCAAAAAACACGGAAGAAGATAACGAATGGGATGGCAAAGGTCCCATTTCTTGATATCTAGACTCTACAGGATTAATGCAGGAAGTCTGCATTCTTCACGGATAGGAAGGAAAAGGTGAGAGAAATGGAACAAACACTGGCTAGTAAACACACCAAGGAATGGTATCTAACCATACAGTACAAATTCTTGGTGCGGGAAGATGTGATTATCTAGAATGATCAGGAATGGAAATACACCCAAGTAATGAATGGTATATACTCATACTAATTCTTGGTGCCAGAAGATGTGATTATCTAGAATTATCAAGAATCAAAATACAACTGCTGAATCACAAGGTAAAAGAAGTTCAACTTTCCATTGATAATAAACTGAACAATTACTTTTCCACTATGCTAGTTTATTCTATTAAATGAAAAGGATTTGACTGATTAACTGATGTTCTAAAATGTCGCAACATGTATAAATAAAATTACTACAGCTGAGCTACACCATGAACCCTTTATTTCCTTCCACTCTGATTATGTATTACCTTGGAGATCTAGCAGAAAGACATTTCCCACAGGAGAGTAATCTCAACAAAGCTTTTGGCTTCCTCGTCCTAATCTTCAAACGGGAAAGCTGCACATACACAACACAAGCTCAACATTGAACATCTATGAATAAAGCAAGTGCTTTTAACATGCAATGAAAATAATTGGGCGAAATGATAGAAGAAATTCCTCATCCAGAATCTAAAGTATTGGTATAGAAGCAAAGATACTAATATAGTCTCTTGTACAAATATCCATGCTGTCTTCTATGACATGATATAAAATGTTCTTAGCTACTACAGTATACAAGGGAAACTAACTGAAAGTTTGTCCAAAATGATGAAGCAGTAATATTAGTTTATAAACTAACATGAGTGATTACTACTAACAGCATTTAATCAGCTTTCCAAAACCAAGATATTCACATGCCTCGCTAAATTGTATCATATGTTTCATTGTATGTTCAACATCTCAATGTCAAATAAGTCTGTGTCAAGCTGTGTATGAACAAGAAAAACAGTTTCTAGCACAGAGCTGCTACCTATTAAATATAGTCCACTCATACATATGTCATTTAACTTAAAAAGAAGTCCAGAATTGAAGAGACAAACATTTAAGAGATACTCTCTCAGTTCCACTACAGGAGTCCATGTGTGAAATTAAAACACTTTTTAAGTACCTCCCTCCGACCAAAAAAGATCTTCCCACGTTCCTATTTTGTTTGTCCTAAAAATTCTTACCATTTCCAAAAATAGCAAACATTTTGGTGCAATTTTAAAATGGTACTGTTATGTAAAGCTTTATCCTTAATATTTGTAAAATGTATGACAAGAAGATATTGTTGGGACGGAGTAATAAATAAATTGTCAGATTACCCTTAGTTTTAAGGGTGAAGAGTGCCTTTGTAATTCTAAGTGTAATTTAACAAGGACAAACTTGGATATTAATAAAATTTATGAACTTGGTTTCCGGAAAAAGAGTTTTAAGTGGAATGTATCAAATATAAACCAGGACATTTTGAGCGTCATGGTGGGAGTACATTGTTACCCTTACACATATCCATTATAAAACAAATATCCACTTTTGTACTATACTTGTTTATGGAGAGGCATAGGAAGAACATAGTTAGTAAGAATCGCAGGCTTAATATATGCAAATAAATAAAAACTTAAGCCTCTTTAGATGGAATGAATTATTTGTATTATTATTTAGTAGGTTGCTTAAGCCTCAGTTCGATAGATTGGACGTGCCTACAGCAGATACTAAATCTCATATTAAATGCATAACAGTTTACCTTCCGACGGGTTACTCTAGATGCTCTCCAGCAGAGCAAGTTTCTTGATCTAGGCTCTAGTCTCCTGCAAAAATCAAAAATAGAGGAAGAAGAAAAGCATATTTTCAAGAGTTAGTTCATATACAGTGTAAATTGCACTTTTTGCACAAGAAGCAGGACAACGAAGGTTTGATGAGCATATTCCCTCGGTCGGAACCGAGTACATCAAGATTGAACTTATCAAAATCAGGGAATGAAAGAAGGATGCAAATACGCAGACCAACCCCTCAAAGTGATGGGTAAAAGAGCACATAAAGTCTGACTTCTTAGATGTTTAACAGCATCACAATAGGCCTTTTAGACAACCAACTTTGCATGTTGTTTTTGGCAAAAGCACAAATGTGTGCACTTTTCAAGAAGATAATATAGCAAACTTCAAAAGTTTCATGAAGAAGTTTATTGCACATTAGATTCTATAGAACTGTTTTGAGTTTTTTTCAGGTGCTTTAAGGGTCCCTTTTATATGATATAGGTCCCTTTTTTCAGGTGCTTTAAGGGTCCCTAGTGGAGTAATTCAAATGAGAACCTAAATAATTTACAAACTCTGCGAACCACATTGAGCCTTCAAATTGATTTTGATGAATTACAGCTAATATTGATGGATCGTAGTGTTACTTTGACTAACACTGTGATCCAATAAATTGATTTTGATGGATCATAGTTTGATATCAACTGTATCAATGTGGTTCGCAAAGTTTGTAAATTATTTAGGTTTTTAGTTGAGTAAACCCCTATATATGTGTGTGTGTGTGTGTCTCACATTTACTATCAACACTATGCCACCATTGTGATCTATCAACCAACACATAATATGCATAATCAAAAACTGGACATCACATGCAGAAGCATGTGAGAGTATCTGGGATTCCCGTACAAATTCTAAAATGCATCGCTAATCTGCTAATCTTGCTTATCCTTTATCAATGACTATCGAATCTTGCTATCTCCAATGTTTTAAGTAGCGCCTAAGGATTGACTTCTCTTTGCCAACATCTGTGTATATGTACACATACTATAGGAAAAGAGCAAGCAGGAAGTTATAGGATAAACTTGAAGAATGAAACTTACAAATTCTCTTGTTCAAGCTTTTCAGCAATGGAAACAGCTTTACGTTTTGACCATCCACCTTCTGCCTGCTGGATTACATGAGCAAGGGACACCTTACCTCTGACCAGGCTTTGACTCTGATTTTGTTCCCCTAATTTTTTTTCTTCAGGGAAAAAGACAATCTTAGAATTCTTATTTGAAGGAGCAGTTTCTCCAGTCCAAGAACCATCCACCTCCCGTTTACTAAGCTCGGTATTGCCAATTTTAGGCTCTCTTGAAGAAGCTTCTATTTCAATAATTTCACTTCTTCCCATTCCATTGGAATCAAAATGCAGTAACTGGTCATGAGTCGGATGATCTCTATCATGCAAAACCCTTCTGCTGATATCATTGTCTCCAGCCAGTGGGCTCCTCTTATTTCCAAGAAGCCCACCACTGGGATACATGTGTGATGAGCCTTTCTGAAAACCAGGCAATGTGACTGGCGTATCAGCCGCTGCTCTTACATCTTTCCTTGAACATCTAATTTCAATTGTCACAGGTTGTCCTAGAACGTACTCAAATGCTTTTAAAATCGGCTCTCCAAACTTCTCTGCTTGCAATTTTGTAAGATGTGAACTGAACATCAACAGAACACATGGAACTGCAAAAGTAGTTACTAAATGAAGTCATAGTACACATGAAATAAATGTTAATACTAGCATATGAGAACAGCTGACAAATACACATCATACCATTTTATGGTCCAATCATAATAGATACATTTAATTTAACGTTAAGAGAATCCTGTAACAGCAACCACCTAGTATCCAGCAACATCAATAATGATCAAATAAAACAAATCCCGAGACCAGTGTACCAAAGAAGTAGTTTGTCTATTACTCCCTCTGTTTCATTTTAAGTCTCCATGATAGTGACATGTAGTGAGGAGAAAATGTCGCTTTCCGGTCACTCAAAATGAAATGGAGGGAGTATTTAAATAAGATCCACAATGAAAGACTCAAGTAAATTGTAACCTGATATAGCTCTACCATGCACTGTTTAGCTTTCTAGGAGATTCGTAAAAATTTCAGCCGTGGAAGTTTGAACAAGTTTGCTGGGGCGCTTGCGCAGAGAATCAGTTGCAACTTTGCATGCAGCACAATTACCACTAGATTCATGAATATGGCACAGTCAACGAACATTTTTGGTCTATCTATAAGTCCAAATTATTTTTTGAAATATTCAGAATGACTGCCTATCTATAGTATAAAAGAGGGAAGTGGGACCAAAGCTGGTGAATAGTAATTTTTTTCATGATTACTCAATGATTAGATGTAGACTATAGTACACACTAGACTTTCTCTACTATTAGCTTTTCCTTATTCTTTTCTTTTTTAACGGTTGGCCCCTTTTTGTTTCTATTTGTTCACATATCACGCAAAAATCTCTTTAAATTTAATTTTTATTAAATAATTATTTTTATAAAATACATTATCAATTATCATTTAATTAAAAAAAAAATAAACCACGTGTCCTCGGACACGGGCTTACACTAGTGTTTTGACAATAGAGAGTGTCTATAATAACTACCTAATCTTAGACAAAAGAGAGTGTTAATAATAACAACCTATGCTGACAAAAGTGAGTGAGTATTGTTTATAAGAGAAACTGCAGGGAGCTCCAAGTTCAATTGAGTGAGTTAAAGAGAAGAATATAAAGAACTGTGCAGTGCAAAAATCCCGACCTCAAACTCGCAAAAAGAAAATCTTGCTCTGCCCAATACCACTAAAGTCCAAGGAAGAAGAATGGAAGGAACCACTAATACAATTAGTCCCTAGAATTGAGGTTTAATTCCACGAAGTATTCTAGTCACACTGTTAGACAAGCTTTCATGAAATTTAAGTGTTGTGACAGAAAAGCAATGAAAAGGAAAATTTTTTAAACAAATCTGGAGAAAGTAGAATTATGAGGCCCCAAAAATGACATACTATGTGGACAAATAAAATGCATTGTAAAGTACCTTCACCAAAACTGATGGAAATCAGCTTTCCTTCTTGATACAGGAACTCTTTTAAGCTATTTGTTTGAATCCTTCCAAGCACCTCCAACCAAAGTTCTTCAATTTCCTGACGAATTTTACCTGCCTGCTTGCTACTTGTTCCAGCTCTATCCACAGCTGCATATCCTTTTCTATCTACACTACTACTACCACCTCCTTTCATATTTGGATAAGCATCACTAGAACTTGCAGCTTTATGATTCTCTAATCTAACATTTTTTGTAAACTCTCTTTGAGTAGCAAGCATCTCAGCAGGGTCAACATTACTTTTCCTTGGCCTATCTCTTACACCAGCAATATTGAAGCCCAATGGACTCTGATGTAAACTAGTATCTGCAGAGGAACTGGGTAACATATATTGCTGATCAGGAGCAAGCTGCAATAATGCAGCTGTCAGCCAGGTTAATCTGTCATTTGACAATCTCAGCTGCTTTTCCGCTTCAGATAGTGTTTTCAGCGCTTGACGAAGCTTTTCCATATCTTCTTTTAGCACTGCAACGTGAAACTGTTCATTAGTTCCGAGAAGGTGAAAGCATTATAAATGTATACTACATATACAGCCTTGAAAATGTACACTATATATAAAAGCCAAGATCGCCTTATGCATTTTTGATATTTTATTCTTTTACTTCCTAATATTCCGAAAACTCACTCCCCTACTTTTCTCATAGACTGCCAATATATATATATATATATTATAATACATATATTATATATATTATGGTCCTATTCTAACGAGAACCTAAATATTATGAGAACCGTGAAAACTAATTAAGATACATTCGGCTTTGCTCTTAAATCCAATAGAATCTAAAGCAAATACATACTAAATCAAAGAGCAATACCTATTGGATCTTAGTTAGTTCTCACGGTTCTCACAATATTTAGGTTCTCATTTGAGCACCTCCATATATATATATATATATATATATATATAAAATATGTCGTGGCTCAAATGAGAACCTTAAAATAGTGATTGGTGGATCTTAGTGGTTTTCACAATATTTAGGTCCTCATTTGAAGTAATACCTATTGGATCTTAGTTAGTTCTCAATTTTACCATTTGACAATATTTGAAGCTTACCTCCGTTGAGTTGATTAAAATCTCTTTATCCCAAAGTGCTTGAAGCAATTAACAATTTCTGAGAGTCCAAGCTGGTTTTTGACCAAATTAGTGAACACATTTAACTCTCAGACTTTGCGTCATCCTATGACATAATTTTTAAGTTTTCACTGTAGATTATTTAGCATAAACTGTCCTGAGAAGCTACGAATGAGGGCTAACATATTCCTTCACAAAACTTGAACCTGCAACAACCTATACAGGGGGATGGAACCTTATTCGCTATGGCTTCTAAAATTACGCAGTAAGTAATGTTATCATGCTTTTGTTTATTGAATGAGGCATGCTTGTCATGCTAAAAAACATTTACTTTCAAACATTAATCACAATTTCAGTTTCCATAGTTTCTTATCAAAGCAACGACGGCCTCTAGCCAAATAAGCTCAGTGTGTATAGACGCTATTCAAGTTAAGTTTAGCTTCACAATGTAGTTACCTCGCAATGTAGTTAGAATGTAGCCATATAAGCTCAGTGCGTATACTTACATTCTCCGTACATTAACAACCTTCTTCTTTGTTTCTTCTCAGTTGGTGCCCAATGATTGGTAGAGTAAAAGAAAAGACCAATCAAAATTTCCCTTTTTTTAGTGAGTTACATTGATCATGTTACAGGTTCACAAATGAATGGGTATGTACATTGTTAATTTTTTGCATGCACCGCATGCTCATGCTTTCCTGATAGAAAATCGAGAAAAGAGAAAGATAAGGCAATTAATTGTTCGTATAAAACCTGGAATTCGAACCATAATTGGGTATCAATGAATATAATGATAAATGAACTATAGTAGATAAACTAGACAACTTCATATATATCCTGCAAAACATTAGCATATACTACAAGTGCTGCTCAATTTTGAAGTTTTAGATAAGGAGCTATCAGTACAATCCATTTGTAGCAAGTCAAATAATATCTTTTGGTATTAGGATCGATTAGTTTCACAATGTTTATTTCAACAAATGGGGACCATATAATTTCAAATGACATGATTGCCGTCGGAAGAACTTTCTTCTAGAGATAAATTAATATAATGATAAACGAACTATAGTAGATACAGTAGACAACTTCATATTTTATCCTGCAAAACATTAGCATATAACTACAAGTGCTGCTCAATTTTGAAGTTCTAGATAGGGAGCTATCAGTACTTTCCATTTGTAGCAAGTCAAAGAATATCGTTTGGTATTAGGATCGATTAGTTACACAATGTTTACTTCAACACGTGGGGATCATTTAATTTCAACTCACATGATTGTCGCCGGAAGAACTTCCTTCTGGGCTTTTCTTTCCTGAAATCATAACTACCAGCAAGAATATCAGTAATTACTGTTGCCAGTTGTGACATCAAAGCCAATGGCTCAACACCAGACTCCATGATCTCTCTCAAGGTTTTCACAGTATTTACTGTATCTGCAGATAATGCTAAATCAAGTAGATCCACCAACTTCTCATCAGATATAAGCCCAACCTGTGAAAAGGTATCACAATTAAGTTTGCAATCAACATGGGAAACTGCAATAAGAGGATTCTAAGATGCCATGCAGTGAACAAAAGCATTTTGCACGCTTTCGATAAATAAAAATGATCATATACTATAAATTACATGCCAAATGCAGAAAGCAAGAAAATATGAGAGATGACATACAACAAATCTCCTATTCATAATGACTTTCAGCGTCAATGAAGTTAATTGATGAAAATCATTCAACTATCTAATACATCAGCTTGGAGAATGGAAGCATTTATTTTGAAGGAGAATCTTCGTTTTGTTTTTATATTATACACAAAAAATCAACTATAGATCCTACTCATGCTGTAGAGAATTTTTCACTCCATAGAGTTACTACATGTCCCTAACATAAACTTATTTGTGCTTTTGGGCCCTATGACAGACAGTTAAATCATGTGTCCAACTAGGTAAGGAAACACTTTCCGTACATGTGTATCAATGGATTTATTTATGGAAAAGAAATTCTAGGTTGGAGTGGGAAGCAAAGCTCAATTCTAGCTTGGAGGAAGGTAATCGAGCAACAAACGCAGTCTGTCTGCGCATAGGGGAAAGGCATGAATTTCTTTGACCTCTCCCTCGCCCTGCAGGGTTAGGAGCCTCGTGCACAGTGTCAAAGTAGCTTGCTAATCCTGATGCATTTGGACATAGAAACTCACCTATTTCATGGAACAACATTTGATCATTTGTCTCCTATCCGCTAATGGTTTTCCAAGCTTAGGTTTTTGCATGCTGTGGGGCTAATCCTGATGCATTTGGACAGAGAAACTCACCTATTTCATGGAACAGCATTTGATCACATGTCTCCTATCCGCTAATGGTTTCCCAAGCTTAGGTTTTTGCATGCTATGGGGCCTTTCTTGGGGTGTCCATTTCTGTAATGCAACCCGAGACGGAGAACCTTCTTGTGGTGATTTGGCGTTTGTGTGTTTCCTTCTCTTTAGATGAAATTTTCATCCACCTTGCAGGTAGTAGTCTTTCTTCCATCTTAATATATTCTCCTTTTCCAATGAAGAAAAAATAAATAAAAGGTAATATTTTAGTTATCTGTCTACCAGGGCCGCTTATGTACTTTGATATTTCATCCTAAATTCACCTTTATGAGTACATACTGTACATTAAAGTACCTCATCCTAACTAATAGGTCTCTAACGGTCCAACAGAGAAATTGATAGATGCCAGGTAAACTATCAGTACAATCTGTGTCCTAAGACCTATTTGCCCACCTATGGACCAGTTTGAGCACCCAGCTCTACCTTGTCTTGCATAACCTAATCTAGCATATTCGCAACAAATTGGGTTCAGCTTAATATTGTAACTATCCGAGTTCCTGGTGATTGTATTTCGCTATGATAAATTTGCAAAACAATCAGAAGAGTATTATTTCAAATAGTAATTACATTCAACATCCTCCAATGAAAAAATAAATAAATAGAGAAGCCGTGCATATGAATTCTTCAAGAGTCTTACAAGAGAGTACTGTTTCCAAAAATATTAACAATAATGAAAATAAGCTATCAATTAATCTGCCAATTTCGTCTTAATACTCCCTATCTGTAAATATGAAAATAATGGCCCAAATTAGTTGTTGAGGATTTAACTCTACACATCCATATGGTAGTGGAGTGACGTTGAGCCATGCAAGTTTGCAACATGGAGTTAGACACTTTTTGCGTGTGTGTGTGTGTGTGTTCTTTTACTTCAATTTTTTGTTTTATGTTATCATTTAGTTATTGAAGCACTTTTTTTGGACGCTTTTTGTATATCATAATATTAACGCTTTCCGATTATTTTGATACTTCCATTTTTGTTTTTGTGTTAACTATTGTTTTGATTTCCGATATATGCTTCCATTCGACCTTTTTCCCCTTAAAAGATTAATGGCTTTATTGACTTACGTTACATTTTTTAAAATAATACAATTCATTTCCTTCACTCTTCTTGGATTCTACAACGATTTTCTTATGTCTATATAGAATGGTCATGTAATATTTGAATTTAAACTCCTCTATTTTAAACATAAATGATGCCCTGAACCATGCAAACATAAGGAGTTAGACTCTAACTGTAGTGTAATACTTCTACTCAATTTTGTTTTCAGTTATTCATCATATCGTTTTTCTTTTTGCACGTTTGACAACATATTTTCCCTTAAATACCATTGACAACTTTAGTCATTTCCAAGTCTTTTCAAAGAATCATGCAGTTTCTCCATAATTCTTTCAAATCTACCCTACTTCTTTTAAGATAATATGGAATTGTCTTCAATTAGAATCATCTAATATTTTGCCATATACCCCATTATCATAAACTGGTTATGTTTCCTCCTACATGTTGATATGCTTCGTTAGCTCACTTCCATGTATTTAAGCAGCTTAAATTTTGTCATCTTTTTGTTGTGAAGTCTTAATCCTTAATGTTAAGGTTGTATATACCTCTGAACTTCACTTAAGATTCCAATTGATTGTACAATGCAATTGCAACCAAACTAGGTATTTATTACTCTGTACATTATACATCTACCAATGCTATGCACCACTTTCAAACATAGAAGTTCAAGTTGTAAAATCCAAATCTATTTGGCGCTCTTTCCATTCACCATCGAACCAGCTTAGTGAAAGGAGATATGCAAGCAGTTCGGGAGTTCACCTCCTAATTGATTGAAAGTATGTTGTCAATCATCGTTAGATCATAGATATAGGTTTAGCGCAACAAAAAGAGCCAATCAGAAAGTTCATAACAAAAAAAACATGAGCATAGGCATCGGCTAGCAGTCTTTATAAGAGCTGTGATATCTGTAATATATGCTCCAAGACATTCAGAAACTTACAAATCTTATGTCAGATGACACAAGAACAGTAAACGTAGTAATATAGATAGAAAGAGCTAAAAGTAACTTATCAGCTGTATATATAGGGATAGATATCTTCACCTGAGATCCTTAACAATGCAATCAGAGTTTTCAACAAGATAAGTGAGTTACAAAATAGTACAATGATATAATATGGCCTATAAGATAACCATAATTGTGAAATCTTGTACCATTAACACTAAGCGACAGAGGACTCACCAGCTCCTGGACCAGAGGAACAGAGATTCTCTGCCCAAGCAAACTCAATTGCTCAAGAGTCATCTCAGCATCCCTCAGTGATCCATCTGATCTTGATGCAATAAGCTTCAGGGCATCCTTATCAATATCGAAATCTTCTTTTGTGGCAATCCATTGCAAAGTATAGATAATGTCAGCATCCTTCAACTTTGGGAAGAAGAATTTTTGGCACCTGGAAATGATTATATGTGGCAGAACATCCAGACTCGAACTGACAAGGACAAAAACCACACGCCTAGGTGCTCGATCGATGACCTTAGATATAGCACTCCAACATTCAGGAGATAGATTATCACAATCATCGAAAATGAACACTCTGTACTGTGATGGTAGCTGAGGAACTATCATATTTTCAAGCAGTTCCATAATGTTCTTAAAGCCTAAATTACTGACTGATCCTACTTCCCTGATATTTCGACTCTTACCTACATCATGTGCTACACAAGAATCACAAAATCCACAGGGTCTGGGTTGTTCAACAGACAAGCAATTCAAAGCTCTAGCGAATGTCCTCGCGCACGATGTTTTTCCTGTGCCATGAGGCCCATAAAATACATAAAGCAACCCAACCTTCCTCTTAGCAATAGCATTTGAAAGAGCTTGCACAACCAAATTTTGGCCCACCAGATCTCTGAAAGTTCTTGGCATGTACCTCTGAGTAAGATTTTGATGCCTAGAATTATTACCTCGAAATTTGTTTCTGTGATCACCAGACCTACCTTCTGAAGCAAGATCAGAGTCCATTTCTCGTTTTAATAGATTATCAGCAAAAATTCCTAATTCGCCAGAATAATCATGCACCCAAGCCGCATTTTCTGTGCTTCCCTGAGAACCATCAATGAGCAATGGCAGTGCTTCCCCACCAGATTTTGTCGACGAACTAGAATGATCAGACATCACGGGCATAGAGAAGTCCCTTCCTCGAGGAGGTGGACCATCTCTTTTTGACCTTGGGTCCGACAGTCCACAGGAAAGACTCCTTCCGGCAATATCAAGAAATGTTTTGCCCCTATCATGAATTCTTGACCAATTCCAGGGGATACCGCACCCATTTCCTGGAGCCCTCGTGACATTCTGTTCGGCATACTCTTCTTCTCCTTCCTCCAAACGATATTTTGCAAGTGATGGACCATGAGCAAATGAGTTAGATGCCACGGACAACATTTCATTTTGAGTCCCACCATCACGTGAAGCTATTGTAGCCCTGGTTCTCCTTCCACCTCGATACTTATGCCTTTTAACCCTATTACGACCATTTCCATGGCTACGTACACTCGCTTCCGCCTCTTCAGTGGGTTTTCCGATAAGACTGCGTCTTCCATGAATGTGATTGTGAGACGATGCTACATTGTCACTGTCGATTGGGACCTCATTTAACTGCTCAGAGAGGGTCTTAAGGTGATCATCTTGTTCATCTTTGCTCCCCTTCTGTTTAGAAAGCACTTCCCTTGTTTCAAAGTTCCCGAGAACCTGCTCATGGACAAAATTGTTAGCATCTACTTGAGACTCAACCCTACCTCCCATAAGGTCAATCCCCAACTGCCTCCCACTTGACTCTCCTCGTTTGTGTCTTCTGCGTTCTCGAACCCCACTATTGCCACTACCATCACCAGGATCCCCTTTCGGCATTGCCCCACTGACTAAAGTTGGCGAGTTTCCCGATAACCGTCTTCTGTCGCTCTGGCGTTCAATACCGATAGATCGCCTTCCATTCTCCACCACAGCATCCCTTTCCCCTCTTCTGGATAGCAGATCAACAGCTGAAGGAGACTGCCATGAGGGAGGACTCATGGAGGGATCCCTGAGAGATCTCGATCTCTGAAGCACGACAAGGTCCCTGATAAGTGACCTATCAGTCATGCTTATGGGACTGTGTTTATGCATATGGTTCTTCAAGTGAATACAATTGGTCAAATGAATGTGGTTGCGCAAATGATCACTAATATCACCACCATTCGCATCTTTAAGTATCCGGTCACGAACAGCCCTGGTCATGATCACAACATAAAAGGGTCCAACAGCAAAAATTGTAGAGAATTAAGGCAACATATCAGCAAATATTGCATTTTCTGGATTTGTCAATCCCCCCAAATCTTGTCAATAAAAGAATCAAAATTCAACCAAATCCTACTCACTAATGCAGTTTTAAAAGGCCAACATTAATGCCCAAAATCCAAGCTACTTACTACAAGTCCATTTCAAGAAGCCAACAACTTTGACATAACAAAAGGCAAAACTTTCAAGTCCAATGATGACTTCCCCTGAATCCCCTAACTATAATTAACCTACCAACCAAATCATTCCCAAAACAAATCACAAGAAAACCCAATTCACTGCACATGACAAGGAATCAACTTCCAGAGCTCAAACAAAAAATGTCAGGAGAAGCACCAGAGCTAGTACACATTAACCAAAACCCAATATAACTTGAAAAAGATTCAATCTTTAGAGCACCTAATCTAAACCCACTTCAGCAGTAGCAACACAAACGATACAACTCATACAAATACCAACTTTCTAGAACCTGTGAACCCAATTAAAAGTGTCTCTGTTGCTCTGAGGCCCATCCAGACTGTCAAGAAAATTCAGAGGTGGGGAGAGTAGAAGTGGAAGTTAAAGCGGGCGGGGGGGGGGGGGAGAGGGGACAGTACGACACTACCCATTCACCTGAAAGAGAGGCTAAGTGGCATGACACCCGTTTCCATCATTAACTGACTAATTAGTCTCTCAGATCTCTCTCGGTGAACTTTCACATGATCTTCACGAGGATTTCTTTGGACTGAAAACGACGGGAAAGATACCACACTCACCAGTAACATGTAAGAGACTAATCAAAGCTGAGCCAGAAACGAACTAACCCCCAGAAAAAAGATGGTGAAAGAGAGGTGAGCAGGAAACTCTAGTGTTGTTGTTGGGTTACAGGGGAGTGAGTGAGACCGAGATTCGGCATATTGTATGAGAGGGACTGGTCTAGAGAGAGAGAGAGAGAGAGAGAGAGATTGGGTATCTATGAGGAATGATGGGATGGGCGGGTGCTTGCTGACAGTATGCTCCGGAACTAGGACACTGATGCGCATGAACCGCTGAAAGTCCATTTTCCCCTTTCATCTCCTTCAAAATGCTTTCTTTTACTATTTATATTTACACACCAAAATTTTATCTTATACTTTAACTATGAGATAAAATTTTGCAAATGAGCATTTGCTCTCCTACTAGTGTATTCGTGTTT
>JAOWAN010049082.1:0-13914 GCA_028566635.1 Lobelia cardinalis
TGTTTAGCGACTGACAGTCAGTCGCTATACAGTAAGTCAGTCGCTATTTTGTCAGTCCCTATCCAGCTGTTTTCTAGCAGTGGCAAATACCCTACGTGAGAGAGTTATCAGCTGATAAGATTTATCCCTTATCTCTAGTAACTCCTAGGTTTATTCCAGATAAGTGATAAAATCTTATCACAAACCCTATCGATTATGACCCACATGGGAGCCTATCCGGTAAATCCTATATGATTTCCAACATCTCCTACTCACCCATGGCGGGGATTACTAAGAATTCGATAGTTTCACCATTGTTTCTAAAAACTGAGTCTTCACACAGGCAAATGTACAGTGTGATCGCTGAGTTCTCTTGCAGTTGGGAGAGCTATGCCAAACCTTTTAAGGCTAGTATAGATACATCGACCCTATGTAATAAAGAACTTGCAATGCACCAGACCAACTTGATTTCACTAAGTTAAGTATCTTTAATCCTTCAAAGATGCATACCTAACTTCTTAGGTCTTTTATCTTAACACAACTCATTCAAAAATTACTTCACTATCTGAGCGCGGTAACATGTCGACAATGAATGCAATGTGTGGTGATAATCATGTTTTCTTCTTTTCGCACTTATGTCATTAGTATTCAAATCAACTACTTTCCTAGAAAAAATCCATCTGATCGAATTTCCATGGTCATTGGTAACTAAATAAAGCAGCAACATCGATCATCCTCTTCCTAACACAGTCAAAAATCATAAAGAGCATGGTGTTATGACCAGTAGTCCTTAAGACTCACACGGTGAGGAAGCAAGGATCCATTCCCTCACTTCAACAATATCAATCGCTAGCACATGTCGTATGATTAACATGTCACGGTAGACTATATCTCAACTAATGAGTGTATGTCTCTTTAGTCATATATACCGTGTAGACTTCTAGGTCTAGTCACTCCTAGAGTGTCAAACCTGAGTTCTTAAATGCTCGCTTTCTAAGCACCATTTTAACAAATATCATTTCCAGCTATTATTCATATAATGAATAGTGGGACCATCCATATTCGATAAAAAATGACTCATCTTGGGTTCTACCAAAGCGACAACTCAAGTCTCATATCGCTACACAAGCGCCAAAAGGTGATTACAGACACATCTTTTAATCTAAGGATTATGTGTGTGTGTGTGTATATATATATATATATATATATATATATATTCGCCGATGCAAGAACAAATAATACGACATCATATTTATGAAAATAAATACGTCAAATTCATATAAAAATAGTCTCGAGTACAAAGCATAAATGATCATCAACTAATAACATGAGTACATTTCAAACTCTACGAATTCCTAAAGCTCTAACATGAGCTTCAAAAGCATCTCTTGAAAGACCCTTTGGCAATGGGTCTGCAACCATTCGACATGTAGGTATATACTATAAGCGTGCCTCGTTATTAGCTATGATGTTCCTCATGAAGTTATTCCTCAAGTTTATGTGCTTAGTTTTACCATGGTACTTGGGATATTTAGTGAAGTCGAGCACAACGGTGTTGTCATAGTAGACTATCACAGGCTCAGAAGCATGATCCACAAGATTAAGGTCCTCAAAGAACCGCCTAAGCCACATAGCTTCTTGAACCGCAAATGTACAAGCAATGAATTCAGACTCCATGGTCGAAAGCGCCACACAAATTTGCTTCTTGCTTCGCCAAGAAATGGCTCACCATGTAGTCGATCATGTTTATCGCCACCCCAATCAGCATCAGAATAGCCCAAAATTCGTAAGTCTGAACTTTGATAGCACATCATGTAGTCGATAGTACCTTTAAGATACCGCAGAATCTGCTTTACCGCCTTCCAGTGTTCAACACCTGGGTTAGCTTGATATCGACCAACCATCCCTACTGCAAATGCTATGTCCAATCGAGTACATGTAACTAGATACATTAACTTTCCAACTGCAGTTGCACAGGGAACACTGGACATCTTGTCCTATTCTTCACGAGCCATAGGGAATTTAACATTACTCAAGTTCTCACCTTTAGCTACAGGTGTGTCAATGGGTTTGCAATCATTCATTCGAAATTCTTTAAGGATTTGCTTTATGTAAGTCGCTTGAGACAAACCAAGATGCTTCCTAGAACGATCTCTATAGATCTTGACTCTAAGAACAAATGCAGCTTATCCCATGTTCGTCATTTCAAAGTTTAAGGACAACCACACATTGATGGCGACATTCATTTCCATCATCGACATACATTGTAAGGATAAGGAAACTTCCCTTGGATCGCTTGATATACACACAATGATCTTTTTCGATCATCATAAAACCATCACTAATGACAACTTGATGAAACCGAAGATACCATTGTCTAGATGCCTGTTTCAAATCATAGATGGAACGTTGGAGCTTCCAAACTTTGCGCTCTTGTCCTTCTACGATGAAACCCTCGGGTTGGTCCATATATATATCTCTTAAGCTAATTCTTCATTGGGAAAAGCTATTTTAACATTCGTTTGGTGAAGTTTCAGATTTAAATGTGCGATAATTGCTAAAATGAGGCGAATCGAGGCAAACCTCACAACCGGTGATAAGGTTTCCTCATAGTCGATTACCTGTTGCTGGGTATGACCCTGGGCTACTAGGCAAGTTTTGTGCTTTTCTATGGAACCTTCTGCCGCACGCTTGAGCTTAAAAACTCATTTGCATCCAACTGTCTTACGATTGGTCCGAGACATGATTGGTCCTCATGGATTCCATTTCTTCCATAGCAATTTTTCATTCATTCTTAGTCGTAGATGACATTGCTTCTCGACAAGATCGAGGTTCCTTAGAATCTAATGATGAAGTCACGAAGGTTTCTCCCTCAATTGGAAAATGACGACGAGGTATGTTACCTCTTTGACTTTTACGTACTTGAGGATTAAGAGTATCTTCATTTAATGGGGTCACATCTGTTGAAGGTATTTCGCTCCCACTGATTGGTGCGATTTCTTATGTATCGTCCATCGCAGAAAGTTCCCACTCTTTTATTATTTCTCCTCTACTAGGAAAATCTTCTTCTAAAAAATCTGCGTCTCGTGACTCAAATTCAGTAAAGGTATCATCTGTCTGCTCACATATGAACACTTATCCTTTAGAGTGTTCAAAATATATAACAAAGATACTCTTCTTACTGTTGGTCCCACTCAGCTCAATATAGGTTAGACGGGGGGTGAATAATCTATTTAAAAATTCTTTCTTAAAACGAAATACTTGACAAAATTCTCACCCTTGACTTAATTAAGGGATTTTAGTGCAGCGAAAGACTTCAGAAATTCTTAAGTAAAACAGTTTTGTTATGAAAGAAAAGAGTTTGCTTGTGCTACTGATTCTGAGGACTTACAGAAACAGAGTCCTCTGATCCTTTGGGATTTGAGACTAGCCAGACAGTAATGTAAATATCAAAACTATAAGAAAATGGCAGAAAGTAAATCACACAGGAATTTATAGAGGTTCACCAATGAATTGGCTAATCCTCTACCAAGCTGGTTAGACTTAAATTTGTGAGAGAGATCCACTATATATCCTATCTATTACAAGTGTCAGCCGAACAGCAACCTTGGGTTGTAGGCCTTTACAAGAAAGAAAAGATAAATCGGAACACTCCTAAACAAAGTTCAAGCCAAGCAAGTGACCTGTGTTTTTTGTGAGTGTGTGCAGCTAAGTGTATACACTCAAGTGTGTGTTTACAATCTCACCAAACAGCCTCGTGGGATCTTAGTGAGGGAGACTTTTCTAAATGTATCATGATTACAATAAAATACTAAGTGATATTTGGCTAGTAACAATTGAGTTGGATTTATAAATTTCCCATCTCTCTGGAGTGATCTGATTGCAGAAGTATGAAAACTTAAGAATCAAATCTCTCACTAGTAGGGTAACGGGAGCTTCAGAATAATCAACCAGTTTGAAAGATTTGAAGTCCATTCCTATTTATAGGCATCTTCCGTGCGTCGGAGGACTCCAAGGGATCTGTCTCTGGACACGTGTTGATAGCTGACTCGGTTTGTTGAGAATCCCGTACTATATTTTGTCGTTTTGTTATGTCCAACGTTGTAGCAAGATTTTGTATGCCATGATGATTGTACTGGCTGTACAAATGATAACAGGTGTCCTTGTACCGTTGCTCTTTCTAGAAGGTATTTGAATTTCAAATTCTGGAGAACGTATAAGGAAAGTTTTGTCTATTCGTTGGAGGATTCTGAACGGAACCCTTTGATGGCAGCATTCCGTGTGGAAGTCTTCTGTTTAAAGAGAATGGAACCCTTCTGATAGTAAGACTCCCGACAGATACCTTGAGCTTGTAAAGATACAGCTTTACCCTTAAAATAGTTTTGAACGGATACCTTCCTGTTATATAGCCATGGAAAAATTGTTTTATAAGTACTAAGTTGTTAAAAATTCATTTATATTGTCAGGTTTGAATACGCAATAACTAGAATTTCATTCAAAATATTTTGAGGCAATTAATCAAATCTAAAAAGAATAAAATCCTAACAATCTCCTCATACTTGATTAATGTCATGACATTTTTAATTTGCTGTTAAATTATCTAAGGGACCTAATGCTAAGGGATTAAGCATAGTATTTAACTAGTGATTATCCTAAGTGACAAAGCATGTTTTAACGACCTAAGACTAGTCCTATGTCTAAGTTGTTAAAATGGAACCCCTATATAAATCTTGAAACATACAAAACAATTTATATGAGGGAGCACAACACAAGTATGAATGAATATATATGAAAAATGTTCCTTGTGTGTGCGGTGCAGAAAAAGATACGGTAATCCAAAAAATTAAAATTAAAAGACTGAGTTTGAGTTGAGAAGTTGTCTAATGACTGAAAGGTTTTGATGTTAGGAAGTGATCCAAGTCTCTAAGTTTTCAAGAATACAACTTTTGAGTTTTCACGAATAAATCTAGTTAGGATCTCTCCTTCTCAAGTTTTCAAGATGATCTCTCCATAAAGAATTCATCACACAAATTCGTAAAAAAAATTGTGTGATGAATTCTTTATGGAGAATTACAATCATGATGCCATATTTGCTCTTTTTTTACGAATTATTTCACTTGAATTTTTTCCAACTGTACGAATTTTATTTTATTAAATTTTGTTTAGGTTAAGCGTAGGTTGGTGTTAGGCTCTTGGTAGATTTTGTTTAGATTTTTATGATGGGATGTTGGCCTGGCCTATTTTTTTACATTTTATTGGGCTGATTTTAGGCTTCAGCCCGAAGCAGCGACCTAAACGCCCACTTTTACATTATATTGGGCTCATTTTGAGGACCTAAACGCCCATCCTTTACATTATATTGGGCTCATTTTGAGATTCAGCACAAAGGAGAGACCTAAAGCCCAAAGTTGACGTCAAGTTAGGACGTCAATCCAACCAAAAAGGTCAGTAAGTCTTTCATTAACTTTTTAAGACCCTGGTTTTCACATTAGTATAAAACCCTAGTTTTTTTCTTCTTCTCATAGAAACCGACCTAAAATGTCTCGGTATTTAAAATATTGTTTCATGTATTCATTTATCTGGGTATTTTATCTTCTCTTTTCTATCTAATTACTTTTTTAAAACAATAATTTGTTACTGAATCATTTACCTATATGTTTTTATTTTTCAGGAACATTTATGGCATCAATCTTCATATGAAATTTGGGGCATGAGTCGATGTGCAATTAATATGGTAAATTCTCGTCGCTCTAAGTTGATAAAGAGGCCTAATGATTCTGTAGTTGGTCAGGCTGAACTCAATAGAAAGTTGAAATTTCACTATTACCATCAGACCATGGGGGCCCGATCTGTTATTGGTGCCAGTGATTTTTTTTATGTTTTTGGTCAAATATAACATTCCGAAGTCTACTATGTTAAGAGATAGTTTATTTTATTCAAGAATCTTACTGATTGACGAACCTTTGGTTTTGAAAAAAACATCCCCTTACATGGGGAGACATAGGTCTACCCCTGATTTTGTTATTTACAATGATAGTAAATTCTCTGCTAGTTTTAAGGATGAGTATAGTTGGTTTTTTGAGTTGATGGATAAGGAAGTTAACACTATAAATAGTGCTCTCCACTCTGATCCTTCGGTTGAGTTTGATATCGTAAAGTCGAAGCCATATACGCTTTTTGTGGATGAAAGTCATGATGATGAGTCTGATTCTGGGGGTTATGGTTGTATTCTTGTGAATTCTCATGGGGATTTGATATCTCACATCTTTGGTAAAGTAACTACCTATAGTTCTAATCATGCTGAGTTAGTAGCTCTTACTTTTGAAATGCAGTTGGCATTGGAAGCCAAAATTAAAGTTAGGGAGGCTCACGTTAAAGTTAGGGAGCTTCATGTTTATTCGAATTGTAAAAATATTATGGAGTCTAGTACTTTGAATCATTTTATTGATCCGAAGAGGGATCAACGTCTGTGGGCGTGTTACCAGACTTTGATGTTGAATCAATGCATATTACATTATAAATTTCAATGTGTCCACTAAAGCTCCTGACCTTTTGGCAAAATATGCAACAGCTGATTAATTTGAAATTGGGTTTAAATGTTATGATTACAAGAAGCTTGTTTCAAAGGTGGGGTATAAACAATTTTCTGAAGAAATTGAGCAGCTATTGGAAGCATTCAAGGATCCTTGCAAGAGTGAAGACAACAAGCATTAGAGTGTCTCAGATAGCATACATTTTCAGTCTAACTACAGTTATGTAGAAGTATAGATGCATATCCCACATTTCCTGTTTCTATTCATCTGGTACCTTTTATCTATAGCAGGAAAGTTTGCTTTTAAGGTCTTTGGCTGAACAGATATACGGCTCATGAGCCCCCGTCCATGACTTACATTTTTAGTAATGTATGTAAGAGGCTCAATCGCAGTCTGGCTAATCTCAACCAGCAGCACCCTCATGCTTACATAAACAATATCAATGAAGCTCAATTCATCTATGGTTTGAAGAGAGCCGGAATATTTGGCGGTAAAATTCTTGTCATCCTATTGAAAACGCCACACTCATGAGCAGGAAGTTTTGGAGATGGAGATTCTGAAGGATTACTGCAGACGAACCTATGTTGAGCCGCCATCGATTTGGCGTGAAAATTACTTGGGGTATAGTTTCTTCATCTTCTCTCTAATTGCATGCATGTCAGTGGTTTCAATTTCACATTTATAATACATACAAATATGTTCCTAGTGCCATGCCTAGGGAAGAACAAGACAATTTACATACTGAGCAGAGATTAGTGACTCTTGCTTCCGGCCGCATCCATTTGCGTCAAAGGATCCTCAAGCAGACTACCGAGCAACTCCGAGTTAAACAAGTTGAGTTGACTACCGCTGAAGACCAGCTAGCTACGCTATCACAGGCTGAATCAAATTTGATTCAACTGATTGCAGAGTTGAATCGAAAGTCGATTCTGCTGGTCAAAAATCAACCACGCCGAAGGCAAAATTAAATGACCATGGATTTCTATGGATCGACCGGGAATCGGCCTTTGATTTTGTAGGACATCTCTGGCAAACGGGAGTTTTTGACGGTGAAGCTGTTATAAATTCAGAGTATTTGGCCGATGCCGGCGTTGAAGGGAGAGAGCAAAAGGGAAAGGAAATGATCTTTTACAACGATTTCACCCCCTTTGATGAACAGATTATGTGAAGGTAAGTCATTAATTTTCTGTTAAAATCTATGCTCTGTTTGTCTTACACCGGGAAAGCCAATGTGATTCATAGATTAGTTTTAGAAATTTGTTAGGGATTTTGTAGACGAAATATTAATCGTAGATATTGAACAGAGTTTGCTGCGATTATCATTTCACCTACAAAATCCCTAACAAATTTCTAAAACTAATCTACGAATCACATTGACTTTCCCACAATCAGAGTAGAGATATATACAGAGTAGAAAATTAATGACTTACCTTCACATAATATGTTCATCAAAGGGGGTGAAACCGTCCTACTTTTGAGAGTATTTAATCATTTGGTCGACCTTTTTCTCTCACCATCCAAGGCTGGGAGGGGCAAAATAGTCTGAATTTATAACCGCTTCACCGTCAAAAGCTCCCATTTTCCAGAGATGTCCTACAAAATCAAAGTCCGACTCTTGGTCGATCCACAGAAATCTATGGTCATTTAATTTTGCCTTTGACGTGGTTGATTTTTGACCCGCAGAATCGATTTTCGATTCAGCTTTTGCAATCAGTTGAATCAAATTTGGTTCAGCCTGTGATAGCGTAGCTAGCTGGTCATCAGCGGTAGTCAACTCGACTTGTTTAACTCGAAGCTGCTCGGTAGCCTGCTCGAGGATCCTTTGATGCAAATGGATGCGGCTGCCGGCAAGTCACTAATCTCTGCTCAGCACGTAAATTGTCTTGTTCTTCCCTAGGCATGGCACTGGGAACATATTTGTATGTACTATAAATGTGACATTAAAACCACTGACATGCATTCAATTAGAGAGAAGATGAAGAAATTATACCCCAAGTAATTTTCACGCCAAATCGATGGCTGCTCAACATAGGTTCGTCTGCAGTAATACTTCAGAATCTCCATCTCCAAAACTTCCTGCTCGTGAGTGTGGGTGTTTTCAATAGGGATGACAAGATTTTTAGCGCTAAATATTCCGGCTCTCTTCAAACCATAGATGAATTGAGCTTCATTGATATTGCTTATGTAAGCATGAGGGTGCAGCTGGTTGCTGGTTGAGATTAGCCAGGCTGCGATTGAGCCTCTTCTCCTCCGGATTCAGCTTCTCATGTGCTTCAGCAACTCGGAGGCGATGGTCCTTAACCGCTGCCTTCAAGCTTTCGCCTTCAGCTCTTCTAACTCTTTCTTTAGCAAGAGTTGTCGTATTTCAATTGATCCTGTTTTACCTGCGTCAATGCTAGTTGGGTTTCAGCTCGGACTTGGGGATAAATCATGGTGATCACTGTTGCAGGAAATGAGAGAGATGTTGAATTCGGTATATTATATCCTGCAATTTCAAATTTCAAATTTCGTGTGAGGGGAAAAGGGAATGGGGGTGGGATAATGAAGGACGGGATAGACTAGGGACTTAGGCTAGTTGCATGATGTCATCATTTTGCCGGACTGAGAGATGCACAGAGAGAGTCTGATTGAAACGAAAGGACTCAATGAGTAGTAGTACTCGTTCTACAATTTGATTTTTCCCACGTTGGTATCACTTATTTTATTGTACCAATGTTCATTTTTATACTCTAACGTAATTATTATTTTTAAAATTTTAATTATAATATTTAATTTCTATATTCATAACACTTTTTTTCTTCTAATACCTGCTTTTGCAGTATGATATTCTTTTTATTTTATTACTGACATCATTATTTAAATCATTTATTCTAATTGTGAAAAGGCGTTGTGAGATTCTATTTTGTGGGTAAGAGAAAATGTACAAAGAATGTTAATATTTTAAAGAATTTTTGCTAACTTATTTAAACTACTACTTAAATTAATTATTTTTCTAATAATAATAATATTTTTGTGATATAATTTAAGATATTTACTATATTTATAATTATTTTTTATTTTGTGCTCTCAAACACGAGTTATTTCTAATAATATATAATGAAAATAAGTCTAATTAATGGAAATGTAACTTACAAACTTATACTAAAATTTGTTAATTGCTAGATAAGAACATTTACCTCCACTATGAATTTTTGCAATAAAGGACATGCCTTTAGCAAGGTAACCCAGCCAAGGAAGCTATCATCATAGTTTGCATCAAGAGACAATGTTAAGTGCTTGAGATTGGGTAAACAAAGATGAAAGAAGTCCTCATTTCCCTGAAAGATAACCAAGTTTACACAACTGGTCTTAGTATGATAAGAAAGAACATAAGCACAAAAGAAAACATGTTTAATGAACACCTACCTGAGCAAGTAACATTGTTTTCACCTTGAGAGACTCCAGCTGGTGATAATAGCGTGAAAAGATTGAAAACGTTTCCTCATTATGGCACGCATTGATATACAAATCATCAAGCTTAGGCATATTCCCGAGATGCAATGATTCAATCTGTCCTACGTACTTCAGTGACGTAAGATTCGGAGCACAAATCTCAACGAAATTCAACGAAAGACAAAGTAATATTTCTAAGTGCTTGAGCTGGAGGACAGAATTGGCAACTTCTAGACTGACGACATTTGAGTTGCTCACAGATAATCGCTCGAGAAGAGGACAATTGCAAAGAAAGTACTGAAGAAGTTCTCCGGTTGGGCCGACATAATTGAAGCAAAGACAAGTTATGAATCTCATGTTGAACGTTAAATTTGGGATGTTAAGATGACTTGATGGGAAAGTATAAAGAGAATCATTACCACCCCGAGTAACTAAAGATAAAACAAAGCTAAGCTTCTCAACTCGTTTGGAAAGTGTAAACATAATCCATCGGTCTATATCAGCTTAGAACTTTCATCCAAATCAAAGGAAACATTGAACTCATGAAATGAGCTACCCTGGTAGGAGTCAATAACTTTATTCACCCACTTTATAAACTTGGACCTTTCTAGTCGCAGTCTGAACCTCCATATTTCTGCAGCATCAAAAGTGAGATTACCGGTGAAAATTTTCCACAAATGAATCCACCTCTTCGCCAAGAGACTGGTGCGTGCAGCTTCTTTAATAGTTAAGAAAGACAGAATTTGACCAATAATTTCATCAGGCAGCGTGCTAATCTGATCTGAGGGGTTGCTATCCAGCTATAAATCCAACCATTTCAAAAGCACACATGGTAAGGGGAGTGTTGGCAAAAATAAAGAACTACCTCCATTCCAAATTAAGTGTCAAAATTTGCTCTTGATTATGAACAATTTGTAACATTCATTTTAGAGAGGAGGGAGTAACAATTATGTTTATGTAGAAAATGTGATTGCATATCGAGGATTGCTACAGCTTGAGAGGCTCGCTCATAGTAATTAAAGCCTAGAGAAAGAGAGAGGCTGAAAGAAGGTACCTCTTTCTTTTTCTTGGAACTGCAAGGTGCGAGAGCTGGCTTCCTCGTCAACGACCAGGATGATTTTTCCATAACCACCGCGCGCACGACCATCGTTGTAATTGCTTTCAGCTAATTTAGATTTACAAGCTCAACTGAGACCGGAGATTGCAGAAGACAGCTCTTCGGCTACGCCCGTCGCTATTGCTAGAGAGAGAGAGCCGAAAGGTGCCGCAAACTCTAATCCTTAACGAATAATCTATAGTATAAATCATCCATTGTGCTACAGTTGTTTCAACAGTAATTTCTGAGCTGAGTAGGCTGGCACATGACTCAATGCTCACACTGACACAAACGTAAACAATTAAAAGTTTCTCTTTTCTCTCTTTGCCCAAAACAGCCCTACCGAAACCATTTCAGCAAAAGAGATTATCAGTCGGTGGTGGCGTGGCGGTGGGAGGAGGTCAACAGGGAGTTTATATGGAGGTTTGGATGTTTTTCTAGACGCCGCCGGCAACGATAGACTGATTTGAGAGGGATTCACGGCGGGACGTAGGGGTGGGCGCGGTTCGGTTCGGTGCACTTATAGAGTACAACCGAAAACCAAGCCGGTAATTGAAACCGGTTCGGTTCGGTTATGAGCAGGATAAATCATAAATCCGATATAAACCAAACCGTTCGGTTTTGGTTCGGTTTGGTCCGGTTTCCGTTTTAAACCGGACAATGACCAAGTCTAATTTTTGTTCCATAATCTGAACTTTTGTTAGGCATAAGACACAGACAACAATGGAAGAGATTAATATCCTACATACCATAAGACATAGAGTTGTAAACTTTAGATATAGTGGTACGCCTAGATAGATTATTAAACTGAACCTGCACTTAATATATCCTTTGTCGCAGGAACAGATTATAGCATTAGTTAGAATCTTCCAGTTGTCAATAGAAACAAAACAGAACCCAAAACAGAAATTGCATATGCACAAGCAAATCAACAATAGAATCTATTCTTCATTTTTGGAAAAATGTCTACTGTCTAGGGGGAGCAAAAATCAGTAAGCAGTATTCTTTGGATTGCAGAGTTCACCAATGACCAAACACCAGAAAATTTGAACGAGATTAGATGGGGAACTTACCTTCGCTAGCGGATTTGAAATCAAATGGGGATAAATTAGAGATGAAGGAGACGAAATTGAAGAGTAGAGACAAATAGGAGAAGAAATTGAAGAATAGAGACAAAGATTAGACGGGGAACTAACCTTGGCTAGCGGCGGCAGAGGGAGGTGACGGAGGAAGCAGGTGGCGTTGAGAGAGACTGAGCGGCGGCGATGGAGAAATATGTCGTCGTCGATGTCGATCTGTGAAGCAGTGAATGAAGGGAAGAAGAGGTGGCGACAAGATGAGGCAGAGGCGGTGACGGGTTAGCGGACGGCTCACGACTGTGGAGTGGGCGGCTATCGCCTGTCGGGGAGAGAGAGAGAGAGAGGGGGATGGGATATTAGGGCTTAGAAGACGGTAGGGATTAGGATTTTGTCATTTTGATTTTTGATAGGGAATCTCAGTACTGTTAGGTAACTAAGGTAAGTACTTTAATTTTAAATATTATTTTAATTAGTATTTTAATTTTAAATATTATTTTAATTAGTATTTTAATTTTAAATATTATTTTAATTAGTATTTTAATAATAAATATAATTAAAAATATATATATTCGGTTCGATTTGGTTACCGCGGTTTGAAGTATATTATAAAACCGGAAACCGATCCAAATATATGCGGTTTGGTTCGGTTCGGTTCATTGACTTTTTGGTCAATGCGGTTTTTTTCGATTTGGATCGGTTCGGTTTCGATTTTTCTGGTTTTTTGCCCACCCCTAGCGGGACGTTTGCGTTGTTAGTGGTGAAGTGGGTTAAAAGTGAGCTACGGTAGAGGAGAGAAAAATTGAGAGGAGAGAGAGAGATGAGGTTGAGAGGAGCGAAAGATTAACGGTGTGCACGGGCACGGGATGCGCCGGAGAGAGGAAAGGAGAAGCGTCCAAATTAAAAAGAGGCAGAGAGGTGAAGTGATTGATTTTCTCTTTTTTAGGTTTTTTCGGTCTTATACTGCTTTTATACTCTAGGCTTGGGATACAGTGAATTGGACTAGGCTTATAATAGATGGATTGGTTCATATTAGATGGGCTTCACTAATCACTAAATTGGCTAGGTTTATTTATTTTTAGAAAATGAAAAAAAGAAGTTAAATTGTTGATTTTTTTTAAATTTTAAGGGCCGTGTCCTCGGACACGGATATTTTGCTAGTGATTTTAATAAGAAAAGGATCGACGCATGGATGGACGGCTCGATGAAAGGCATCGTCAATGCTCAATTAGTTTAAACCCAACAAGACATATTACTCATCAAAAAGTTCAATTTGGTCCTCCGACCTATACACTTATTATATAAATAGTCTCTAACCTTTTTTTTTTTTGGGTTAAATATAGGTAAAAGATCCAAAATGATCCCTGAACTATAACGTATTTTACCATTACATCCCCAAATTAAATTTTGGCATGGTCAACTTCATCACATATTTAATTTTGCCCAAATTAATCCCTAACCCTAATTTATCGAAGTTGACCAGATTTTTGAATTAAAATTTGATGATGTGGCATTTATTAGAAGGACAAAATCGACAATATAAATTTATTCTAACCTAATTTCCGCTACCAGTACACCGTAAACCCCCCTCTCATTCCTCCCTCTTTCTCCCCCATTCCTCCGGCGGTCACCATCCCGCTCTCTCTCTCTCTCTCTCGTTTCTTGTTTCTTTCTCCCTTCTCACTCTCTCTCCCTCACTCTCCCTCTCTCTCAATAATGTGCAGATTCTTCACTCTCTCCTCGTCGATTCTTCTTCAGTTCTTCAAATATGCTTCGATTCTTCTTCGGTTCCTCAAGG
>JAOWAN010049092.1:0-13913 GCA_028566635.1 Lobelia cardinalis
TGATGCCCACAGAGGCTTCAACATGTAGTCCATTCATGTCAGATTATGGCTTTCATGATAGGCTACTCCTAGGTGATGACCAACAAGCTAATATTCTGACAAGCCATGCAACTTGTGCGCTAACTCACACAAACAGCGCAAACTTGATAATGAACTTCATTGTAAACAGAATATACAAAAACACGAAATCAAGAAAAGTTCACCAACAAATACACAGAAACAAGAGAACCCCAAAAGTTTTACGTACAAATCCAAGTACGGTTGCCAAAGAAAACAAAATAAAGGCAGAGGGCGTGTATATTGTTGTTGTTTGTATTGTGTTTGTTCTTTCTGCACAAAGAAACTGGAGGATATAGTGCACACAAAAATATAGAAAATATAATAATTAGCGTCTCCAGAATTATATTCATTCGGATCTTAAGTTTTGCAACTATTATTCAAAAATCAGAACCAAATAAAGCATCATAACTTCAAAATGTGCAGATCTAAACAGTGGGTTCTGAATATCCTAGAACAATATTCAGGTAACATCTAAAATATATCCGTAGATGCAAGTATGTCCTCATGTTGCCAAACAAAATAAACAATTGTGATTCAGCCACACATAAGTAGGGGAGCAAACAGCACCTGCAGCTCATCAATAGAAGCAGCTCAGCAGAAACCTTCAGGGTTTTCAAACTCAAGTTGGGGTTATGCCCCATCTTGAGTACGTGGATGCTATGGTGCAATAACAGTTGATCTAATAATGTCCAAAAATTACTATCACCCTCAGCAGACTTCTGTGACTCGTGTGCTGTTTGATAATTTCCTATAGCTACTCAGCCGTACAGTATCACTAACCCTGAGGCTACAACTGTCTAATGATGTACTCCATAGCCTAAAACATTAATGTGCATACGGAGGTGCAAATTTGTAGTTTGCAACTAGGCCAACTGCAACCAGCATTTAATCCTTAAAGCTAATATGTAGGCTTAACTTGCTGTAAATCATCACCTGATCATTTTGGACATCAATTTATATGGATTTATCATACATGACTACATTGCAAACTTTTTTAAATAGGAGTTACTTCCTCCGTTCCAAAATGAGCAACATTTTTTGTTCTTGATCAAGAACAAAAAGTGTCTCTACGGAGGGAGTCTTGCAAATGAAAGAAATTTAATATATATAAAAAAATTAATTATATGTAGAAATAGTGGGTTTTGGCTTTAAATCAGTCAAGGAAATGTTTTGGTCTCTAAGATTCACCCAAGGAGTAAATCATCATTGGGAACTGTAAGGTTTAAACATAAGTATGAGAAATTGAACCCAAAAGGACAAAAAATATTAACCTGAATTAAAGCTTGAACTTCCCTTTTCAGCCAACTAAACAACCACCGATTTGGCTGAAGATACTTACGGGACTTCCAATAGCGAGATACATTGAAGTTGCCTATTGAGGTACCTGTTTACCACTCGATACAATGTAAATATACACAAACACCTTTCCAGCATATAACCAAATACACGATTAAATTCACAGAAAAGAATACCTTGAGGAATGTAATAGCTTTGTAATCTGTACTTGTGAGCTTTTGAAAATAAACACTGAAGAAGCCATCATTAGAGCAAGAAAAAACTTAAAAACTTTTAAATACTATATTGAAGGTGAGCGAAGAACATCAATTGATAGAAGTACCTATTTCCAGAATCTTGATTGATGTGGTGCCGTTGATAGGAACTTCCATCATACGCATGAATTATCGATAAATTCTTCCTCTGCAAAATGAACATATGACGGTGTGAGTTTTCTGAAAGTTCGATATGACTCAAAAGAGTAGTCGAAAGACATCGATAACAAAGGGATTAAAGAAAAATCCATTTTTTCCTTTTAAGATGTCTAAATGGAAAGTGCTATCATGAAATTTACCTACTGAGCCAATGAAGTGGGCATTATAGAAGCTCATATCATCTAAATTGGCTAATAAAGTTTGCAAACAGATTTTGTGCTTTACTTCATTATTTCTTCGCATACATTGTTTTAACCAGGTTTCAAAATTAATCATCCATTGACTTCTGTTTACTTCTATTTTCTGTTTTGTCCACCAATCCATTTATTTGCATTGCCACCAGCTGCTGTTCTCCAATTATAACAATGGAAAATCATCTGTCCTCCTTGATCCATCCCTTAGTATTTAAGACAAATTTAGTTTTAGGCAAATTCCTACGTGTGTTTCTCGGTTGGATATTCTTTCTTCGCATCTTCCATTGCCGTCGCCAACCAAAACAATTTTCGACATTGTGCTGTCTGAATCCCCCTCTTCTTTTCCTTAAACACTTTTCTAACAAATGTTAAATGAATAACATACAATCACAAATGGTCTCTGGTTTCTCACAAAAAAAAGCATTCCCTGTGAGAGGAAGTAATTCAAGGATAATGGACGTGTGTTGGAATTATTTAGGGTGGAGGCTTGAGCAGTGTTGTGACACCAGAAGTTGTAAAGGCAGTTGGTGATGATTGAGGTGAGTATTTCAGTGGAGTGGTGCTACAGTGAGAGATAATCTATAGCGGGTGGGATGGGGTGGCGTGGCGGTGGGCTGATGCCAAGGTTGTCGAGGGAACTACTAACCAGAAAATTTGGGAAGAAGAGGGCAGAACATTATGCCCGAATACGACAGTTAAGAAGATTGAGCTTTCATGGGCATGCCCATTTGCCGTCACAACTCATTGGGGTCATGGTCACTACTTTGTGCAGGCACATGGGCATGGCACAAATTGCCACCCCTAGTAATAGGAAGCTCAAAGGCCAGTGACATTTTGAGCAAAATCTACCTAAAACTGCTAACATGATAGAAGCTTAAAGGTATTTCCTAAACAATATCAAAAAGGTAAGGGACACCCACGGAGTTGGCTCCACGTATCCAGAAAATAGATTGACATAAAATTTAACAGTTCCTTTAAGTAACACGGTTATTGCAATCTGAAGTAAACCCACACTCTGCAGAAAGAGTAATATAATTCCATCAAATCTCAAATACTAAGTAGTACAAAGCATGTACAGTGAAGTTTGTTAAAAGAACATCCATTGAAATGTCAAATATTTAGCAAAACTATAGATCCTTACTGCTTCAAGTTTGGTCTCATGCAAGAAGTTAGTAAGTACACAATAGTCACATCAGAGAGAAAAATGAGCACCCCTGACTCTTTTGGCCTTCCTTGTTGATATGCAAACAACATAGACATCACATTCACATATAATCTTTTTTGTAGTAAACATTGAGCCATTGCTATCAAGTATATGAAGTCAAAAAACTGGAACAAACCTTGCATAATGGGCATTTCACAGAGGAAGGAGGGCTAGAATGCTTACTAGCAACAACGCTGGTCCAATGCAGAATGCAGTTGTAACAAAACTTATCTGCAAAGTTAAGAAGGTAGCATCACTCCTTATGCGCAATTTTTTTAAATTTTTTATTTGATAAAAGAAGAAGTATCATTGATAAGAGAAGAAGATACAAAATTGGCGGGACAAGAAATCCACCGAAAGTAAAAAATAACAAATACACCCAAATTACACTATCGCAGCTATCCAATCTCTAGCCAAATCACCCAAAGTCAAGCTCAGGAAAGCACTAAAACTTCTAGCCCAAAGACAAGACTGCAAAGTGATCTTCTCCAACAACAACGGAAGCGATAACTCTCGATTTCTGAAATTTCGAGCGTTTCTCTCGGTCCAAATGTTCCATAGCAGACTGAATATTGTGTAACCCCATAACAGAGAAGCATACCTCGATTGACCGAAACCCAGATATTTAATCATGCGAAACTCCTCCACGCCGCGAGGCATAATAAAGAGCTCGCCATGTATCTCAATTGAGACTACTGCAAAGACTTCGAGCTGTTGAACAACGCATGAACAAATGGTCATGAGACTCACTAGCCCGCATACACATAACACACACATCAGGAGAGATAGACATCTTCGGCTGCCAATCATTAGCATTTAGACGATCAAGGACCACTGTTTGTATTTGAATCGAACCTTGAACTTCCAAATGAAATGGTAAAGAGGAAAGTCAAACGATCTATGTGGATGAAGAACTTTAGAGAGACTTTACAGAAAACAATCCATTCTGTTCGAGAACCCAAATTCGATGATCAGATTGATGATCTAACGGAAGAAAAGAAGAAAATTGTAGTAATAAATTTGCAACCGACATGGATTCCCTATTATTAAGATTCCTAACAAAATGAAAATTTCAAGTCACCTAACCCCCCTCTCGAACAAGAAAAATACCAATAGGCGTGTTATGAACACCGAAAGCCGAAACAAGCGAGAAAAAGAGATATGGAGAGGAAAGTTCCGTGTTCGATGATCCTCTCAAAACCGGACTCGATTCCCAACCCCGACCTCATAACGAACATGAGGATAGAAGAGATGGAAACAACTAGAAATAAACTTCCAGGGACTCGCATATGTGGTGGAAAGACTAACAAATGCATCACATCTATTATTGTTCACACCAAACTTGCTCTGAATAACTCTATGCCATAAAGAATCCTGCTCCGGGGAAAACGCTATAACCACTTGCCATTCAAAGCAATGTTTTTGAATAACCAAATTCCCGAGCCCAAAACCCCCCCTCTTCCTTAGGCCTACTAATTTTCTTCCAAGCTACCAAATGAGCCTTACTCTCCTCCCCGATCCCACACCATAAAAATTGGCACATTATCCCCTCTAATCGCTATGTCACTTCCGTGGGTTACTTAAACATAGACATATAAATTAATGGGAATGCTAGACAAACATAAGAGTAAGTCTCACCCGTAAAAAAAAATAAGCACCCTTCTACCCAACTAGCCTTATTGATACCTTTTCAATAATCGGGTCCCAAAATTTAATCACCTTAGGATTTTCACCTAAAGGAAGTCCAAAATAGGAAAAAAGACAATTCATAACAAAATATCCCAAAAGATTAGCAAATGAATTCAAAGATGGAGATTCAACGTTTATGCCTGCTAATCCACAATTGGTTAAATTGATCTTAAAATTAGGCGCATTCTTAAAGATTTGAAGATCGGTAAGGTCATTTGCAAATCTACCATGATCCTCGGACAAACATAACATCGTATAATCAGCATATTGAATATATATGAGAGACCTTCGTGCCGTCATTTTCTACCCAACAACCCTCTACCACAACCCTCATCTCACTCATCGTTAGCAACCAACTTAGAACATCCACAACCAACGTAAAAAGAAAATGAGACATTGGATCCCCTTGGTGAAGTCCTCTTGAGACACGAAAAAACTCCTTAGGCTCCCCATTAACCATAACAGAGAATCAGGAAGATGAAAGACACCCTCTTATCCATTTACGCCATGTAGACACAAAACCTTTCATTTCCATAACTAGATCAAGGAAACACCAATTTACCCGATCGTACGCCTTCTCAAAATCCAACTAAAGGATTAACCCTTTCCTAACTCTTCTCCGAAGATCGTCTGCAACCCCATTAGCCAAAAACCAGGCATTAATCAATTGACGACCATTAACAAAAGCACATTAAGCTTTAGAGATGGTATCACCCAATACCTCTCCATGTCTGCAAGAGAGAACCTTTGTTATAATCTTGTAGATGCGAGTAACAACGCTAATAGGCCAAAAATCCTTGCGCACAAAATAGACACAAAAACACATATGTACACCTTTCTGCTCTTAATATACGTGTCTACATCATAGTTGCCAAATTGTGAATCTTCTCGTGAAAAGGTCTCCAAGATTGTATCATGTATAGTATCACAAGATATGGAACACGTTTTATAAAAATAGTGGGTAATATCTTTCATAACTTGCAATTCTCCTTCTGATGTAATTAAAACATTATTCACACTGTCTGAAGTATGACAAATGCTTTTCTTGGCGTGAAATATGGGTTCAATTCGCACCGTAATCCCACTTTCATCAAGTCAAGTTACACGATACACTTAAATCCAAATACCAACTAAAGTAGTGATATACTGAAGTCATATATCGCATAGTAAGGAATAACGAGGGCCGTACCAAAAATTTTTGGGCCCTGTGCTAAAGTTGAAATTGAGGCCCTATAAACTAGGAAAAGACAGTTTTTTGGTTAGTTAATTATGGTAACGAGTAGATATACCTAAAAACACTTGTGCATAAATCTAGTGTAACATGGCCACTAGAAGCAGAAAAGTCAACGAGTTTCTATTTGAACAATAACATCCTTCGAGCATTCCTTGAAGCAAAAACGTCGATTAAATCTTCAGAATCAACTTTCTTGAAAGATTATTCTCAATTGCTATCGACGCTAAGTCCATTAAGTCTTTCTTGATCGTAGAACACAAATAGGTTTTCAAAAACTTCAATTTCAAAAACCTTCTTTCTCCATAAGCGAACGTCACAAGAATAGTCAACTACATTTTAAATGCAGTGAAAGGACCTCTGAGGTCCTAACAAGCAGTAATTGCATTAAGAAAACAATCTACATGTTCAAAAACTTTAGAATATCAAAATTTCTCATATTTTACTTGGGACAAGAATTACTCAAGTAACTTTAACACCTCATAAAGTTCGATTTTATCAATATCACATTGTTCACTATTCTTAAGTGCAGGTCAAAACAACTACAAAAAATTTTTAGGCACGATCATCCGACAAATGAAACTTGTTAGAAGTAAACAAGAATATTTTCATATTGTTCAAACCTCCAACGAAACAATTGCTGGATCAAAATAATTAATCCTAAATAATTACTTCGCAGTTTTTGAGGCACCTAATGGTTCATAATCAAAATTCTTATCAAATGTTTTGTTCTTCGAATTTGACGCCACTGAGGAAATGCTGGATCAATCAATGAAAATTTGTTTAGTAACATCAAATGCATTACAAAAGCCGATTTCTCTATACCCTCAAAAAAAAAATTATCAGCCCCTTAAAGTTTTCAAGAGCAACATGAATAAGCATAACCTTCAATTATATATGCTTCATAACTAAATTGACTACATATAATATTTCAAACTGAATGATTACTTCTACTAGAAACTAAAATCACGAAGCACAATTTTTGCAAAAGATATAGCTTCACTTCTTATATTAGTATCATTATCACTTTCTACTACTTAAGTAAAGCTTCTCTTACTTCGAAAACATGAATAATTGTAGCTTGAACACTCTCAACATGACTCCCAACGAGTGGATGACAACGATTTAAGACTCGGTCTTTTGATATTATCTTTCAAAATCTTCCATCTCTTGGTCGAATTCGCAAATTGTTGTGTAGATAAATGTACGACTTCAAAAAATCCCCTAGAGGCTAGTAGAAATGTAGGTCATCTCACATTTAATGTAAGGCTAGACTTTTTTGGAGTCATTCAGTGCATCTACATATTACTTGCAAATTCTACTAAAAGATAGGCAAATTTTGAAAGATAATGACCGACTCTTAAATCGTTGTCATCTACTCGTTGGGAGAATTTTCTTGAGAGTATCGAAACTATAAGCTTTTTTAGGTTTTGGAAATAAGAGAAAATTCACTTCAAGTAGCAGAGAGTGATAATGATACTAAAATAGGAAGTGAAGCTAAATCTTAAAGGGGAAATGAATTGGTGACTTTGGGTTTCTTGTAGCAATAATCATTTTTTGAAATAGGAAATGCGGTGAATTTAGTTAGCAAGCACATACAACCGAAGGATAAACTTTATTCTTGAAAACGTAGAGGGGTTGATTTCTTTTTTTGAGGGATATATAACGAAAAACTGGTTTTGTAATGTTGTTGTTGCTAAACAAATTTCTATTGAATTGGATACTGATTCAATATTTCCTCAAATAAATCAGACTTTTTTGGCTTTGGCTAGATCTCTTGTCCGCCCCGTTTTTAATATCTTTCCCTTTCTAATAATATTCTTCTCTCATAAAAAAAAAGGATCAGTGATCATGGCTTATGGACATTCTTGAAAACTCTGGATGCAATAAATAGCTACACTGCAGTGAACTCCTGGATCATACTAATAAGGGTGTTACTCTTCCAAGCATCACTAGCTATCTGCTTAGTATCTCAGTCTCCCAACTGTCATTCATATTCTCAGTACCATTTGTATATCGCCTTTCCCCAAACCAAACAAGAAAAACTGGATCAAAAGAATAAATGTGAAATTGCTTCATTAATGCTATCATCAACAATATAATCTGCACACAGAATTATCCCCTAAGCCTATGCTATAAACTAATCTCTTCTCAAACATGACATCCACTGGATCAAAGTAAATTTATGAACATTATCTCTTAACCAAATTCCTTTCCACCAAATTCCCTGTTTAAATGTTGGCATACCCTTTTTGCAGTATATTTGTCCTTCGTCCCACAGTCCAATTGTTCTGATCAGCTTCCCCACTTTTTGGCTTGAAATCAAGAGTTTTCCTGATAATAGGTCTGCAAGCATTAGCATCAGCATTAGGCAATCCGAATGTTCCCACTAATAATGTCATCAACCTTGGTCTTTCCAGGTAAGGCATTGTAATGCATATTTCTTCTTCCATATATAGGACCTTGAGGTGCCAGTTTTACAACCTATAGGCTACTGCACGTGTCCGGAGCAGAAACCAAATCACAAATTATCTTCTATGATATGTAGGGAAACAAGATACTCAAAAGTTAGGTGGTTCAAATACCTGATCCAGACAAATGCCGGCCAACCCTAGCGTGTCACAGCGTAAGGTGCCACGAATCTACCCGTACAAACATTAAGGGACAAGTGCACATCCATTTACAACTCCCCCCACCATATTGCTCCTGACATTCTGGACAGTTATTCGCCATCTTCCTCTCCTCTCTTTCTTCAGAAACCACTGTTCTATACTTCTATTGCTGTAGTTTACAGCTCCAGGTTGGTAAACACACAAAGCTGTAACCTTCTAACACAAATAAACTATGACTCACGCTGGAGAATGAGCAACACTGCTCTAGAGAACACCATTCTGCTTTGCTCCAACTGGAGGTGTCATTTTGAAGGTCTCAAGGCTCGTGTCCAGTCCACCAATGCCATTGTAAGAGCTAGATATCCACCTTCTTTGAGCTTATTACTTTCACAAGCCCAAACTGGCACCAAACATGCATCATCATCCTAAGCTTCAATAACTATCTCCAAGTCCAAGAGCTGTGATTGACTGTTAGGCACATTATGTGTCCTTTATGATTCCAGCACATAAACACGACTCTGTTCTATCTGTAGCGATTCAATTCTAGAATACAAAATCCCTAATGTGGCTTGCCATTACAGATTTGTTAAAAATCCTCTCAGTACTCAATTGACAGAACTCACAGTACTCGATCCCCCAACCTTCCTCTTTGGTCAGAAACATGTCCTTCAAAGCTACCTTTGCAGTAGTCTTATTCTCTTTACAAGTCCACAGAAAACTACAGTCAGCTTTCCATCTTTTAACATCACACGTGCAAGAAGGAAAAAGTGGCTGCATCAACAGATTATGATGTTGCTACAACAGCTATTACTAGCTTTAGCCAGTCAGGGTAAGTCAAATGTTTGGTAGTCCAGGGGTTTAATTTGGTTGTAATTCTCTCGATGACTACATGGCAGTTATCTTCCCAAAGGCATGTCTGAAAATTGTAGTCAAAATTAAAGATGTTGGTACACATTTAATTTGCATAGAAACATAAAACTACAACAAAAATCCAACAAACTTCGATTAGCTACGTAGGACACTACCCAAATCCAGCATTAAAACCGTCGTACTACTAACTACTCCACTAAGCATTTTAATTGGCAATGTCAAACCCATTTCAATTTTATAATTAACCAGAGTTTTGGCCAGCACTGCAGTCTAGCTGAGCAATAATCCCTTCCCAAAATAAGCCTCAACTTTTGTTCAAGATCTAAAGACACTCTAAATACCAATCCATGTGATAAATATATATATATAGAGAGAGAGAGAGAGAGAGAGCGAGAGAGAGACGTACGAAAGCAGTGATCCAAATAGGATTCTTGAATGATGGGTCCCAGGGAAATTGGGCAACAATCTCCGGCAGACGATGAGCCTGTATCGTTCTTCTGTTCCATCTTTCTTTACCTCGTCAGTCTTTTTCATTTTAAAACCCATCACATTGCAACTCTCAGCTTTATTTATATTAAACAATGGAGGATACGGAGAAGCCCACCTTGCCCCCTGTCGTTTGGCCTGAATTAAATCAGACTCCTTCAAGTTTAGACTAATGTCAGTTTCCTCCCTTTTACCAATGATGTTAATTTTATGTGGGTTACTAAATGCCGCCCTCATTTACCATCCCCTAATGTCGAAAATACCTCTACCCAAAAAAAGTCTCCAATCGCTTTGTTATTTGGAGAACAACCATGACCCGGTTTTATGTGCTTCAGACATTATACTTAGCCATTAATGAAGTTTGAAGATTTCACACTACAGAGATCGAAAGAAGAAATAAGAATAACTTAATGAGGGAAGTCCAATTGAATTTGTGTCTCTATGAATGAGGGGAGTATAATTGGTATGCGAATAACATGTTCGAGAAAATTCCTATAAGAGAGGTTTTATTTTTTCTCATTCATTTTTCTTGAGCACATAGGTCTGTTGTGTTCCTTTTGAACCTGCAATTTCTTGCTGCGTACAATTTCTAGCCTGAAATTGGTGCAGGCGGGTGGCGTATTAGGGAATGTTGCGTTGGTTGCAGTGAGCATGATTGCATTGCTGCATCTTCAAGGAGCAAGACCAAGGACATGCTAGAAGGATTGAGTTTCTCTCATGATTGCATTGCTGCATCTTCAACCAATGCAACCTTGATCAAGGACCTGCTACAAGAATCTCGGTGTCCTAATAGGAAAGTGACAAAAGTGTTTCAGCCTGAGCCTTTGCCATCTAGCGGTTGTTCTTCTCATTTTTTGAAGTAGGAGTATTTTTGGCATTTAAGGGGTGATAGTGAGAAAACAGGAGCGACATTTAGCACCACGTAAAAAAATGATTATACCATGGGCTGCCATTATTTGTACGATCGATCAATGAAAGTAAGAATAACCCAAATTTTCATTTCAAGCCATGAAGCATTAGAATGCATGAAGAAGCATTATAAAGCAACATATTGAATGCATTTTTGATAAGTGAAACGTTGAGATGCTCTAAATCTTTGGCTCAAGAACTTTTAACTTTAAAGGAGACAAAATCAAAGCTCTCAAGGGACCATCTTACTTTGTAATGGTACTTAATTCTGCTTTGTTGTAATATAATATAGTTGGGAGCCCTAGTTTTCTGTAGCTTGATGTCACCTTACAATATTGAAAAATAATACAGTACAAACTTGCTACAGATTTCTAACAAGTCCAACTCTTCACTTTTAAAGGATGACCCTCTTAGCTTGCTTTTGAAACTCTTTCCTTCACATGTTGCTTGTCATCAGAATTGACTGGAAAATGAATCATTTTGTTGGTAATATCTTGATCATTCAACTCCTCTAAAATAGCAGAAGACTTAGTAGTTTTGCACATTAGATTAGGGGTACAAATAGTCTCCTTATTAGAACAACATATTTTAATTATATGCTGCTCCATACCATCCATTCCACTTTTTAAAAGTCTCCTTTTCCCCAAGATTATCCTTAGCTGGACTAGAAAGTGTGTCTCCAGCTTGCTTAATACCATGTTGTATGTTCCCAACCACTATTACTTTCTTCCGCTAAGGCCTCCCAATAGGTTTTCCACTTGCCTCTTTGACTTGAAATCACATAATTCCACAATGCCAAATTAGGCCCTATGTCATGTCAAAAAAATTTAGCTCACATCATCAATGATGCCTTCGACATTGATAAATCAAGAAAGGTTATTTAGGCAGCCTTTCATACCCTACCCTTTAGCATCAGCCACAAGATATAGTACTAGACATCTCGGAGGTTGTTTCAGCTCGATGTTCTCCTCTCTAGTCCATCCTCCTATGAATTATGCTTTCTGAAAAGAAAATGGAGATCGGTGTCTCATCCATCGATTTCCTTTTTCTTTTCAGAAAGCATAATTCCATACTGGTGAATCAAGGAGTGAAATCAGGAGAGCAGGTCAACGTGAGACTTTTCATCCGGAGAAAATAGGAGAATATCATCAATGTATACCAAGGAAGCCATAAGCTTACTTGATATACATAATGGTACCAGAGCCAATGTCCCTTATGTTTCTTAGCTAAACACTCAGGCTGTTAGGTAGCCATAAGCTTTGATCATCCTTTATCATAGTACTTCGTTATACTGAGTTTTGGACGTATGCTCTGTGATTGCCATATTAGTATGGATCCTTCACATCAGAAAACCAAGCTCACGTATTGATTTTGAAGAACAGATCTGTTAAGATCTTGAGTCTTTCCTTTCTGTTTCAATCCGAGTTCGTTGAGAAAATCGTAAGTCGACAAGGTGGTCGCAGTTGTGTTCTCCGAAAGGTGAGAGAAATAGGAAAGAAAATTTTAAAATCTTGTGTCGTTATCTTTTAAAGAGTTCTTGATTAATAGTTTGTGTGCCTACTAGCAGTCTTCCTCGTTAAAAATGAATTCAGATTCCTTTTTATCGCGTAATTCCTCCTCTTCCAGTTTTCGAACGTCTTCTGTATCTAAGATAGACCAGTTGTATGAATTACCGTATGTTCCAGATGATTCAAAAATTCCTATTACCCAGTGACCTATGGTTAATCCTTATAATATCTTTTCTAAGCCTAATACTTCTTTATCTAAAAAAGTCAAAAAAATAATAGGTTCTTCCTCTACTTCTCAGTTTGTTAAAGAATATGTACAAGCTTCTAAGTTGATTCTTATCAGCTTCCCGCTACTTCCTCAGAACATCTCGTTACTCTGTCCCTTCCGCCTGACCTTCCTAAACACTGTCTTTCCCAAGGATACACACATATCCACTTTGGTGCTGTCAGATTAGCCCTTACATTTCATGGTCGCAAAAGCCTTCCAGCATTCTCTCGTATTGCTCTAGTGGATACAAGATTCGTTGAATACCAAATGCTTGTATTGGCACTATCCAGAAAACTTTAAATGCTGGCACAATTTTTGTTACTTTTTACCCAAACTTTAATATGCCCTTAAATGACCCTTCCCTACTTACTGCCCTTAAAGCCCAAATCCAAATTGGTGGTGTTACCCAAGTGAATACGTTCCAAGCAACTTTTCACTATCAAATGGCCTATAGAGTACAAAATCATTCAATGGATCTCATGGTTCCAGGACAAGAAAACTCAGGCAAAGCCTTCTTCCTTGAAATTGATTCAAATGCACAGCCGACTTGTACCTATGTTCCAAGGCAACTATAGCGAACAGAGCTCTTAAAGCTTCTCCCAGAAAAATGGGTGACTGATTATGAGCAAACCCACCAAGCTCCACCAGTTTCAGTCCAGACCACTGCAGCCCCCAATTTCATCCGTCATAATAACAGAACTGTTGAAGTAAAGTTCACAACCTCTCAGGCTGCTACAACAACACCAAATATTTTCTCTACAATCCATACGGTTGAACCAGTTGAATCAGTGGTTCCCTCAGAGAAACATATCTGGTATGATATCTGTAATTGTCGAAACTGTTTGGACACAGCTTTCAAAGTAAAATACGATGATGATGTTGCTGTCAATAGAAATTCTTCGCAGCAAAAACTCAAAAAAAGGTACGAAGAAGGTGATCCTTATGCTGGTCTCCTTGGAGAACCATCGGGGAAATTTGACTACTTTGTCCTCTATTCAGATAAAAAGCCCAAGCCTACTCCACCACCTCAGCCACGTAAACCCAATCCACTGTAGACACCCCATTTTTGACCCTAGTAAATAAAAGATTTTACTAAAAAGTTTTTAATTAAATAAAATCCAAGTAACATTAATAAATATGTTACTTACATTTAATAAATATACATACTTGAAA